>RJWJ010001423.1:0-133023 GCA_004363605.1 Indri indri
GTCCTGGTGATAGTAAATATGGAATATTCATCAGCCTTTGATCTCCACATTAGTGAGGATTATGTAGTCAGTATACATCATGCCAGGAACAATGTTAGATACTCAGTTAAAATTTTTGATTAATGAATGGAAGTTCATACTGCTGGCATGATTTGAAGCAATTATATCTGACTCCAGAGTTTAGGATTTGGACCACACTGAATGGCCTTATTTACTTTTTGATAAAATGTCTTATTTTGCTTTTTATTCATTCATTACTTTGCATTTTTTCCACAGTACTTTGTATTCCAAATAATTTGTTTGAAAACCGCATGGAATTAGAATATTTTTATTGCAAATGCCAGGAACCCAATTTAAATAAGCTTAAACAAAAGAGGAAAGTATTGAAGGGATTCTGGGTTTTGTCAAGGAATCCAAGGTTATGCATATGCTTAGACCTCAGGAACAAGCAAGAACAACTATGCCAGCAGTCAACACTTTTTGATCCATACACTTGTCCCTTCTGTGCACTTACATATTCCTCTTTTGCTCTGTGTTTGGTCATTTTATGCTGTTCTGGCCCACAAAGCAGGGACCAACATATTGTCAGCATCCAAACTTCATATGTTATTATCTTCAGCAATTAGAAAGAAATTGAGCCTCGTGGTTACATTTTTAAATTTCTCAGAAGAACTCAGTGGTTCAAATGGGGTGAGATGTCTGTGTCTGTGTAAATACATTGAGAAGGAGACTGTGATCATCAGTTTTATGAGTCAACATTCACATAGCTGGGGGCTAACATCAAACTGGATCCCTACCGTGCAGTAGGGATAATGTGATCCCAGACTGGCACAGGCAAAATGGTGACACGTAATCAGCAAAGATTAGACAGGTATAGTTACCAGAATAGACAGTGGAATAAAAGCAACTATCAGAATAATCTGACTCACAGAGAGAGGTATTGCAATGGTCAGCTGAATTTGGTGACCTTAAAAAAGAAATGGAAGAGCAGTTTACTAAATTCTTACTTGATTTGTGTAAACAGAAGTGTTTTAATTTAAGTGCACAGAAGTCTAACTTGAATTCCTGAAACACAGTGATAGCCCCTCAATCATTTTCCAGACTTGAGCCAGTTTACACAGACCCAGAATCCCTCTAGAAGAAAGAACCCGCTGTATTGCCAAAGATATATACCGTTAATATTTCTCCCTGTCTTTCTCAAAGGATTTATGACAATTTACCAGGGTGATTGCACTGGGGAAAGGGAAATATTAAGTCTATTTGTGAATTACTGGATATTGTCTTTGAATTGAAAAAAGTTGCTAGAGACAGAAAAATATCATTGTAATTTACCAGTCAGATTAGGGGCTTGTGGAGGTCAGATGATCAGCACAGTGTTGGCTCAGGTCTATATCATAGTTGGACCCATTGGATACCTAACACTTTGAGTGGCTGTTTCCGCAGATATGGAATGCATAATCGCAATAGACATATTCAGCACCTGGCAGAATCCCCCCCGTTATTTCCTGACTATGTAGTGATGGTTATTATGGTATGTAGGCCAAGTGGAAGCAAATAGAAATTCCTGGAATGAGGAAAATAGTGACCCCAAAGCAATATTGTATTTCATGTGAGATTGCGGAGATTAGGGCCCCCATCAAGCACTTGACGGATGCAGGAGTGATGGTCCCCACCACAACCCCATTCAGCTGGCCTATTTGCCCCTGCAGAGGCAAAAGATCTTGGAGAATGACAGTGCATTATCATAAGTTTGACAACATGATGACTTCAATCGTAGCTGCTCTTCCACAAGTGGTTCATTGCTTGACCCAAATCAGAACATTTGCTACAATTGGTATTCAGCCGTTGATCCTAGAACTGCTCTTTTCTGATTACCTAATTAGTAAGGACCACCAGAGGCACTGCTTTTAGCTGTCAAAGCTTAGCAATACAACTTCACTGTCCTCCCTTGGACAAATATCAATGTTCCAGCTCTGAATCATTATTTAGTCCACATGCAGATTGTTGTTTCCTCTCCACAAGATATCATTCTGATCCTTTATGTTGATAGTATGCTGATTGGAGATGGGGAGCAGGAAGTAGCAACTCTACTTGATATGTTAGTGAGACATCTATGTGCTGGAATGTGGGAAATAAATCCAACAGAATTCAGGGACCTGACACCCTAGTTATATTTTTAGGAATTTAGAGATTTCACATTAAGAAATATCCCCTTGAAGGCGAATGATAAGTAGCTACATCTGGCCTCTCCAAGAACAAAAAAGTGTAACACCTAATAAACCTCTTTGGAATTTGAAGGCAACATTTTCCTCATTTAGATATACTACCATGAAACATTTATCAAGTGACCAAAAAAGTTATTAGTTGTGAGTGGGACCCAGAATAAAAGGCGGCTTCACAACAGGTCTGAACTGCAATGCAAGTTGCTCAATCACTTGGGCCATATAATGCAATAAATCCAATGCTGCTGAAAATTTGGTGCCTTTGTTTAATCACAGCCTCACCCTTAGGTTTTTGGAGAAAAGCCCTGCCATTCTCTACAGACATCTACTCTGAATTTGAGAAATATCTTTTGGTTTACTATTAAACCTTAGTGGACACACTGAATGCTTATTTATGGGCCATCAAAGTGCCAGATGACCTGAGATTCTACATGCGGATGATCATGAAAGGGTGACCTCATCAAGAAGATTTTACTAACAAACTAAATAGGATTGCCCATTTTGTGGATATCACTCAGCTTCTTTTCCCAGATATTACTGTCAATGCTCAATAGGATCACTACAGAGTTACCATAGTGGCAGGACTGGTGGTTTCTCTTAGACTCGGCAATCATAAACTGCATTTTGTCTGACCCTTTATAGCATAAATTTGGGCGTGCAAAGTAGTACTGCATCAATGGAAGTGGTATCTATGATTTCAAGCTAGAGCAGGCCCAGAAAGCACAAGTAAGTTGCATTTCAAATTCATGCAAGAAAGTTGTACCATATTTTGTGAGAGTGTAAATTTGTTATTATCCTTAGTTAGAAATTGAGTTTGAGTTAAGAAGGTATGGGTGTCATTTTGACAAGGGGTAGATGCTGATGATCAGTTTCATCTTTCAACTTGCTAGGCTATCGCCCTCATTTATTCAATCAAACCTTAATCTAGGTGGTGTAATGAAGGCATTTTGTAGATGTAATTAAATTGTACAGTCAGTTGAATTTAAATATTAATACGTGAGATTATTCTAATTATTCTTCATGATGTTGGTTGAGTCCATGGAAAGGCCTTAAGAGCAGAAGTGAGGTTTTCCTGAAGAAAAAATTCCAACTGTGGACAGCAGCTTGAGCTTCCGTCCAAGAATTTGAACCTGCCCTTCCTATGGCATGTCCTGGAAAACTTGGGCTTGCTTTACCAGCTCCCACAAGCATGTATGAACATTCCTTGTAATAAATATCCTAATATATATCTCTTACTGTCCTGTTTATCTAATTGTACCCTGACTAAAGCAGAGACAGAGTCACATTTTATATAAAAATATGCTGCAACGGGAAACAAGGCATAGAAAGGAGCAGGGATCAATTTGAGAAGCTGGGTGAGTGGAGGGTGGGGTTTCGGGTTACAGTGGAGGGAGCCTGATGAGAACCTAGGTGTATGGTCTGCAGGTTTCTATTATAACATTTGTACTAGCCTGCAATCAATATTCACAATACTTTATGTTAAATGGAAAATTCTGCGTAGCTAGCATGATCTTTTTCACTGTACTTGCATATATCTATTCATTTTTTTCTACAAAATGCTTGAATTGTCCACATTATTGTTTAGTTTAACTGAGTAAGGATAATGCTCAGAGGTAAAAAAAAAAAAAAAAAAAAAAAAAAAAAAACCTCATGTTTTGGTTTACCCTTTACGTATAATCTCACAATTTTTAGTTTTTCAGATGATCAGTTAAAATGCAACTGCAATCTCTGTAAATACACAGGGACATGCTCAAGAGAATTACGTTATTTAAAAAAAAAATATTTAAGCTGGGACTAGACTTCTAAGTTTACATTGTCTGTGTTTTTGACTATGGGCATTCCAATATATATTGAAACCATTTGCCTGCTATTTTCTAAGCTTTTTACTCTTCATGTATTCCTTTTATCTTTAGTTTTGCTGGTGCGAAATTGCTGCTGAATTGTCCATTAACTTTTCTTAGCAATTGTACTTCCAAAAAAAAAAAAAAAAGTAGACCATGGTAGCTTAAGGCAAAATGAGCAGATATTGCCAGTATTTTCAGAAGCTCCATTACATAACAAACAAGGAAAGAAAATTAGGCTTAAAAATATTAAAGCCATACAAGGTCTTTGACAAGAATATGTCTGCTGAAAGTTATTGTGTTCTAAAATACAGATTAGTTTGCTTTACTGATGAAGTTCTTCCTTATAATTAAATATCAACAAGACAATTAGAATATATTATCCTTGTTTTAAGTATACATTTTTAGGAAGAAAATTGGAAAAATCACAATGAGGTAACAAAGAGAAATGGGACTAGCAGGAAGGAAGGGATAAATAAGGAAGAAAGAAAGAGGAGAAAGTACTGGAAAAATAGTTGTTGAAATAATAATGTTCAATCTGTAGCAACTCAATGCATAATTCAGTCTGTCTCACAATAAACTGTTGGATTCACAGGAATCATTTTGAATGTTATCTTCTCAAACAGCAATTTTGCCTTTTGGAAAACTAATTTCGAATAGACTAGGATGCCTCTTGCAGTCTGTCAACAATAACAGAGATAACAAAAGAAAAAAAATAGAGTTGCGGGGAGGGAGGGAACATAGGAAGAAGGAAGAAAGGATGAAGGAAAGATGTAGGAAAGGAAGGAAGGAAGAAAAGAAATTAATTTACAGAGCCTAGATATTTAGGCCAAGCACTCCGTTTTACTTTATTTTATATCTTCTAACCTTATGTAAGTTTCATGAACTTTTACGTAGTATTGTGAAAGTTATCTTCTGTGTCTATTCCTATTTTTAAAAATGGTTTTTAAAAGATTAATGCAAAGCATTTTGAATGTTTATATTTAGATCCATACTAATTTTCATACCTTTACATTCAATATCTCTCTTGGAAGGTGAACATAAAGAAATATTAAAGGCTTTAAAAAATATGTGTCCATTAATGTATACATTTCTGTAGATTTATTTTTAATAGAGAAAATTTGGAAGAAATTTAGTCAGGAATTGGAGAACAGTTAGTAAATTGTAGTACATAAATTGATAGGGAGTAGTATGTTCTCACTAAAATGATAACTATAAACACTATGTAGGAAAGTTGTTAAGGTAAATTGAGTAATAAAGCCAGAAGACAAAATAAACATCTGCCTTGGTTTTAATTATTTTAAATGCTATGGCAATGAATCTAAGGGTCATGAAGACCTTGAAGCAAGATCTGTGTTTGAGTAGTGGAATTATGCATAGCATTTCAATAACTGTCTTTTATGTAATGCATGGAGATGAAGAGGAAGTTTTAATCTATAGTATTTTTTTCAAAATTCTAATTTCTGAAAAAGAATTGCTGTTTTTGGTCACATTTAGTTTCCTAATCTCTCTCTTCTGTGCCTCTATTTCTCTTTGACTTTTTTCACGTACTATTATCTCTTGGTTCACTTGTTGGTTCTTGCTGTTTTGACTTTGATTTTATGTATTCTCAGACTCTCTGATTCATTACCTACCTCAACACTCATTTCATAACATACATTTTCTTAGATCTAAAGGATATTGTTAAAGACGAAGGAAACACATCTGGGGAGAAGGGAAAAACAGACTAAAAGACAAAAAGAGAATCCTGCAATGCAGGCTCTTGAAAGCATACAATTGAATTCAGATGGACACAGTCCATTCTCAAAATGATGTTTTAGTCCCATAGGGAATAGAGGCATTAAAAAATAGTAACAATAATAATTGCATGCATGCTGTCTTATATAGCAAGCACCATGAAAACTAGTATACTTTAATACACACACACACACACACACACACACACACACACACACAGGATGTAATTTAGGTTTGGACTTCAGAGAAGGTATCCACAAATACCTGACATTAAGATCTATTATAAAGGATATATAAAATTTATCCAAAATGAAAGGAAAAAAGTGATTGTTAAGGGCTGAAGGAAACTTTTCGAGTGGCAGAGATATGAAAAAGGAGAAAAAGGCAATAAAATGAAGTCATTAGGAGCTTAGCACATATGAGAAACACGCAGACTGTGATCGTGGTTAAAGCACAGGAGGAAAGGAGAGTGTGTTGATTTATGATGAGGCCACACATTTAGGCATTTTATATACCATGGTAAGAATTTAGGATATTTAACCTCAAAACAAGGAAAACCAAAGAAATATTTTATGTAAAGAAGCAACAAGAGATAAAACTCAAACTCACATGTTAGAAGGACTGTCTGGGTGCTTTGTGGAGAATCGCCTGAATGTAGGCAAGGGTGAATGTGTGCAGACCCACTAGCAATCTGTTGCAAGAGACAAAGCAAGATATCATAGTGGCTTAGACTAGCGTGCTGCAATGAAGATAGAGAGACGTTTTATACGGAAGAAATATTTTTGAGATAGAATTAACAGGACTTGGTGATTGACTATTGTGAAAGCAAAGAATGTCAGGCATAAACCGAGAAACTTACAACATTTGAAATTTTGGTTAATGAACGCAAATCAAGGGAGGAGTCTAGGAAGAAGTGCCAGAGATATATTCATAGAAATACATTTTTTAAAGGTGATCATGAAGAAGATCAATTGCATAACCCAGGTTCTTCTGCTTATGCTTTCCTTCTGAAAGGATGATGCCCACTAACTTAACAGAGTTTGATTTTATGTTCTGTCCTGTGTTAGCAGAGATTGATTTTCTAGTAAAGTGGATATTTTCACTTCCTCTTCCTGCCATTGAGGACTCCTCACAAAAGTCTCTTCACAGGGATGTGCGGTCCTTACTTCTGTGAAGGCAGACAGAGATTAGGATGCACTGGGCTTCCTTTCCTTATGTCACCCTGTCGGTCTTCATGAAATAGTATTCCAGAATGCAAAGTTCTGCTTTGAGGGGCTGGGGAAATCTCAGAATGTAGTTAAGATACAGAAAGTACTAAGGTTAAAATTCTAGTTAACTTTGATTTTGGCTTTGTAGGGAAGAAAACCCTCTAGACTGAAGCTTTAGGGTAGAATATGATCCCTGAGAGATTTTCTGCACAGCAGAGCTGACTCTTGTGGCTGGCACTCTCATTCGCATGTAGTCTTCCTTGTTCCTGTCTCTCGGTTCCATAGCCTTACCCTCTCCCTCAAAACTAAGACCTCCTTTCTACTCTGCTCCATCCTTTCCAGCAGCCTGCAAACAGGGCATAGCTTCAGTCCACGAGTTAGCAAGCAACCCTCCATTTCTCTGTTACTCTCTTTACTATCGTGAGGTCATGGCTCTTATTTCTCCTACTATAAATCCTGATCAGAAACATGACTTCAAACATTAGCATTTCACCTAAGAGAAAATGCAAACGCTATCCACTTATAAAGTTTATTTGCAGTCATTTAGAGCAGAGGAGAATTAGGTTATTTTCTGCTACTTTGGGGTCTAACGATATCTCAGACAATTAATTGATAACATTTGAAGATCTTTTTGTTGTTTTTCTTGCTCTCGATGTCCATCGCATTACGTATTTGTTGATTTAAAGCACTCCTTCATTAAAAATAAAGAAGTCTAACAAATATTTATTCTGATGTGTTATTGCTAATCTTAGATACTAAATCAAATATTGTGAAAACTAAAATGCTTTCATTGTATGGAAGGACCTGTTAAACCGTGATGCAGTGTGGTGAGGTAGGTTCTAGACTAGAATGGATTGGGAGTTGAGAGGTAGGGAAGTGGAACGGGGATTGTCATCAGCACGTATCACACATGGCTATGAAGAGGAGGAAAGAGTTGGAATGGTGGTTGGATACTGAAGCCTCAATTCTAGCAGGAATTTTTCATTTTAAGATAGAAGTCACTAGATTGTGTATAAATGAAGTGGATAATATTAAAACTCAGAAGCAGAAATAATGGCATAGACACGGGATAATCGCGACTATAGAAACTGGGGGAAACTGTAAGACTCAGAGCTCAAATGGAAAGATTGCCTCAGTAAGAGGAGGGATACAATCTTGACAAAAATATATGTGAAATTAATGACGATAGGTGCTACAGAGGTAGATTTGGATAATAAGTGCCAGGAGCTGGAAACAATTTTTGCTTTATGTCTTATACTTTCTTAGTGAAATATGATGTGATGCCAAGTGTTCCAAATGGATAAAATTTGAAAATGTTATTATAGATATTACTCAAGAAAGGTGATTAGAAAAATGCAGTAGGATACCAAGGGATCACTGAGGACCAAGTAGAGGTTGGTGACTGTGACTTTTCAGGTTTAACAGTCTGTCAAGTTATTTGTGTGATATTCTACAGCAGTCTGCAACTACTCTATACAATGTAGAGGGGAGAAACATGTATTGACGGTTAACGCTAGTACAGGAGTTAGTTTCAGTTATGCCAACAACTAATCATACATACTGCTCTAACACATTTTACTATATTCTAACACATTTATGTAACAATGACATATGTGAACTTTTAAAACAAGATAAAATATATGTCTGCTTGATCAAAAACCTTTGGGACTTAACACTGTGATAGCATCTCTTTGGAATTTCTTCATGAGTATGAAAAGTGCCCACCTTTGTGGTTTCTCAGCATATACTTTGCATATCTTTATTATAGGAGTCATCATATCATATTATAGTGACTTTTTTATTTGTTTCAACTCCCATTAGATAATACATTTCTTAAAGTCAGAAACCTCTTCTTCCGTTTCTGTATCCATGGCACACAGCACTTGGCATAAGTTTGCAAAAAATGCTTGTTCAACAGAAATGAGTAAATCTGTGTTCTATGTCTTAAACATCTAAATCAGAAATTATTAGTTAAGCCATAACTTAACATCATTGCACCTATATTTTAAAATCTATTTATTGCCAACTATTTTGCTATAAATAATTTTATGTAATGTTTTAATATAAAATTGCAGTGCACAGGGGCATATATTCTGGAAATAAAGATTTAACTCTCTTCTGTTAAAATTTTTATTCATGAATATAGGTATAAGCTATTATGAATAATGTAGCAAATGCTACCATATCATAATCATCACCCATAATGTAAACTATTATAATAAACCTAAAGTCATGTTTGCTGTATACATGATGATTACATCATCATATATTTGATTTGAGATAATATGAATTATTCTAACATGATTATGAAAATGTAACATAACTTGTCCTAATTCTGACAAGAAGTATACATTTCTATTATGGTAAAGTCTATATGTATTTCCAGCAAAACAAGTAAAGCACTTGGTCAATCTACTAAATATAACTACATGCAAATAACGGTGATTGACTCATATTTCCTAAAATTAGGATAGAAACTAGGTGTTTTTAAATATTATTTTAGTCTTTTGTGGGTTTTTTTTTTCCTGCTTTTTTTGTTTGTTTGCTTTGTTTTATATAGGGAAGATAATGATGACTGGGGAATATTGATAAGAAGAGACCCATTTGTTGGTAGGCAAAAGAAATAATGAAAAAAACAGTCCTCATACAGGTGAATTTTAATAAAATATTTTTACCTCTGCTGCTGAGCTCCAATGTGTTTATTATCTTCCTGCTTCTGTTTATCATCTTCTACCTACAAATATTGCTTTAAAGATAGCACATTTTTCTGTATTTTGAGGCAAATAGCCCTTCTTATATATTCTACCTGCTTTGAGAAGTCTTCCTAAATAGAAAAAAAAAAAAAAAAATGACTGTCGATCTATAAGAATCATTTCTCAGCAAAAATAATTTTAGTCAGTGGGAAAATGGAATTTATATGTCCCTCCCCTGGAGCTGACTTCACAGCTTCAACATTAACAGGAGGAAGGAAACTGCAGCTGCAGCCCTCGGGCTGACTGTCACTGTTTTTTAATGTTATGATCTAGAAGTTCAGAAGGGTCATCTGAGAATGGTTCTTGGGCTAATCCGAAAATGTGGCTAAAGGATATATAAAAATTGATGCTGTTGCTGATATGATATACTCTCTGCCAGAGGATTCAAGTGTTGCTTGGAGAACTAAAATGAGAATATTTTTCAGAATGTTCACTCTAAATAATTTTAGTAACTAGAAAATGTAGGGATATTTGTGGTAAACTATTGCCCTTTAAACATGCTGAGTGTAAACACATACGTCCATCCAACAAATGGTAAGATTATATATCTAAGTGTTTTTGAAAGTGTATTATGGTCTGCAATATTTTTACTTACTGTATATTTTTCTATGAACTGGCACATCTTTTGACTTCTTATTTAGTTTTTGTTCTCAATCCACATATCCTTATTATTACCTATAATATTACAAGGTAAATTATTTTGAGAAAAAACTTATTCCAACTTATTTTATAGATAAGACATTTGTTAAAAAATCGGAATATTTGCAACTATATGCAAGTCTTGAGTATATTAAAAATCAAATCATGAGAGCTCTACAAACTCTATTTTTCATTTGAAAATTACAAAAGATCTTGCAGTTGATTTTCATTTTAAAATGGTAGAGTAAGAAAAATGACCTTTAACAAAATTTTAAAGGTTAGAAGATCTGTATAGGTTTTGCCAAATTGCATACTATTACCTAATTGCCATTAGGAAAGGAGAATGGGGAAAAAAAATTAGAATATGTTTTAGGGATTTTTTTTTCCTTTGGTGATTTTGCTCAAAAATTTTAACCCAGTTTAGAAAGGAAATTTCTCTCTTAAAAAAATTTCCTTAAATGTTGTCTAAAAGACTTTCTCTCAAGGACACACATTGTAAAATACTCACTGTGAGCCATGTTTTAATAAACCAGAAGAATAATTTATGAAAAAATGGAAGAATGATTTTTCCAAAATCTTTATTAAAGCTGAGTATTTGTTGAAACAATATTACTAGCTGCTCGTATTGAAAATAGTTTTTCAAAAGACAAAAGCATAATGTAAAATAAGCATCAAATGTAAAATTTTTAAAGGGATAAGAGAAAATAAAATAGTTATCACTTGAAGTACTTACTATTCATTAAAATATGTTGTGAATTTTACACAGGTAATTTTTAATACTTATTGTAATGCTTCAAATGCTATTTATTTTTCCCAGAAGAATGAGCAGAGAAAATGTTGTAAAATTTGCCCATTGTCACATAGTTTAAGAATGTGAAGAGGTTGAGATTTCAACCCCCAAATGTTGAACTTAAAAGTCAATTTCACGGCCCAGCATGGTGGCTCATGCCTATAATCCTAGCACTCTGGGAGGCCAAGGCTGGAGGATCGTTTGAGCTCAGGAGTTCGAGATCAGCCTGAGCAAGAGCGAGACCCCGTCTCTACTAAAACAAATAGAAGGAAATTGGCTGGACAACTACAAATACATAGAAAAAATTAGACGGACATGGTGGCACATGCCTGTAGTCCCAGCTACTTGGGAGGCTGAGGCAGGAGGATCGCTTGAGCCCAGGAGTTTGAGGTTGCTATGAGCTATGACGCCATGGCACTCTAGCCCGGGCAACGGAGCGAGACTCTGTCTCGAAAAAAAAAAAAAAAAAAGTCAATTTCACCACAAACATGTTTTTCCTTGGCTCTAAGTAGAAACTTTCCACATTGAATAACTTATAAATAACATTTTCCAAATAATTAAATTATTATATGAGTTTTGTGGAAAATATATAAAAATATAATAAGATAATAATTTCTCCTAGAATCTTATACTCTGTTTTAGTGTATTTCCTTATAAGCTATATTTTCTGTGGTGTAGTATGTGTATAGGTATGCATGAATGAGTGTGTCTTTATGAATGTGTGTGTAATATAAACAATATTTATGCAGTTGAAAATATATATTATTTGTTCTTTTACTGTGTGTGATGTCATCGAATTGTAGTCAAAGAATAATAGACAAATTTTTAATTTATAGATGTATATTCTTAATTATTTTATGAATAAAGCAGTTCTTTTTAAATTTGAAATTTCATCGGTTGAGTTTTGTAAAAATAAAGGATGATTGTGTCTATTTTCAAACTTAGAAAATGAATTATCTGTTTGAAGTTTTTCTCTACTTCAGTATACTGTTTATTTTAAATTATTATCTTTTATTCATTTCACCTATTATACAATAGATCATTTATTAGCCTCTCATAAACAGAGCATTTCCCAAACTTGATGAAAAATTAATTGTTTTTCATAATGACACAGGCTCTCCTTTTGGCCATTGTTGGTCACTGGCTTGATCAGAATTAATATTTTCTGTAGTAACTACTTGATTTGTCAAAAAACAAAATAATATTGATCTCATTTTTCTTATGACAAAACCAAATACATATATACTGCAGGAAAAATTACCTCTACCTAGAAAGAGCATTACTATGAAGGGAAAATATTCTAAGTATTTATGCTTCATAGCAAGCATTGAAAATTGCTTGTGAACCTTTTCTGTGTGCCTTAGTGCCTTCAAAAATTATCTTGCATATATCTTTCAAATATGAATAGACAAGTCCATGTAAATTAAACCTTACAACTAAATCCTCTATAATCTCCATATAGTAAAACTGAAAAGGTCAGAATATTATTTAATATTTTACAATTTATATAAAAATAAACTGAATCTTAGCTTCCCGTTTGGCTTTGGCAGGTAATGCAGTGATATTAAAAGCTTCTAGATTCTTTCTTTGAAACTCAAATGGTAATCTGACATCACCCTCAGTTTCTAATTTGCCTTTTAGTTTGCTAACACTTTCAGAACTACTGGTATATAAAGGTCTTATTTATACCTTGCCTCTTTTATTTCCAAAACTGATCTGAATCTTTATTCACTAATCGAAAAAAAATCTGCCCCACATATAATAGAAATGCAGTTTATGAAATAATTCGTTTAAAATGCTATACTCTAATGTTGTACATTGTAAAGACTTTTGCTGGCATTATAGCGTTTAAGATACCATTTAGAATGTCATTTTTGAAGTGTATTTTTATTTAGAAAAAATTGCACGACATATTTAATGTATTTGGTGTTTCTCCTTGCCATTAATGTTGTGCATACCTTTCCCCCATATTTTTTGGTATTAAAAAATCTTTTCTCTCTTCTTATGAAGAGCAGAAATATGATGTTGTGAAATTAGCCCAAGTGTTGGAACAAAAGAGAGCTGACAGGAATCCCATATCTTATACCCTCAGATCCCTCACCACCAAGCAAAGTTTCTAACTACAGGTGATCACTGGAACATTAAATGTGTTCATGTAAACTTGTTCCATGCAGTATGTTTTGTTTAATCTCACTATATTTGTAATAATCTATTTCTGTCTATATTTGTTCCATGAGGGGAAAAAATCAATTTACATTATCTTCATGTATTAAATTGTAAGCCTGAAAAAATTTGTAATATGGAAACTTTTAGCATAAAATTTTAAGAACCTGCTACAGGATAAAGAAAACAGACTTTGAAGTCAAGTATTAATTCTGCCTATTAGTGGTTGGATGTCCTCCATCAGGTCACTTAATCTTCTGAATTTCAGTTAATCGAGGGTATAGAATAGATATTGTTAGAATATTTAACTCACTTGGGGGAAGTTTGCATACTTGAAATACATAAATTTTCTGATATGTTCACTAGGCACAGAGTACACGTAAAAGACTTATTACTCAGCCTTTCTCTTACTTTTCAGGAAGCCTGAAATGGGCCAATGAAGTACTGTAATTGCTTTCTTCTCAGTATATAAGTGTACACATTTGTATTCTTTATTTTGAATGGTGTAAACCTAATGGGCACTTAAAAATACTTTAATCAGGACTAATTAGTCAATGCATACCTGTACAGTTGCTAAATGATGAATTTGAAGTAGTCCAGCCAGGAAAAAGAAAAAGGATTTTATCACAGACACTGTTTAGAAATGCTGGTGCATGGTGATGATGAAACATATACTCACTTTCGTTCTATTTTATTATTGTATTGAGTTTCTCTACAGAAGATGTACCCCTCTTTATTGCATTCCTCCTTTGATACACTGTTAACTGGATAGGTTGTTTTTTGTCTGTTGTCAGAATTGGTCATGTCCCATGTGTCATTTCCATGTTTCCATGTGTTACTGCCCATTTCTAAGAGTCAATATCAATGCTGCCTTGGGGTCAAATATTATTGTCATTTCTGATTACTAAGAAACTATATTTAATATCAGATACTAAAAGAATGATTAGGTTATTGAGAAATCCATTTGCTTCCCATATATCTTCCAAAATATTTTGTGATGCTGTATTTCCAACTCAAGTGAATATATGTAATATTAAAAAAATATTTTAACCATAAGTAAGAATCACAGGATTGAAAGAATCTTATCAAAGACAGAATTTTCAAACACAAAGATTAATCCTTATCATGTTTCAACCTTTACCAACATCCAGACTATTAAATATACTTTAAAGGAGGGTCCTTAGGCAGAAGATAAAAATGACTTTGATATGCTAGAAAAGGCTTTTTTTTTTCTTTTAGCTAGTTTAAAGTTACTCTCTTCCATTTCTCCTCCAAAATTTGCAAAAGAATAGCTTTGTCTCTCTTTGTCTACTTTTGAACTTCCCATTCACCATTAAACCCATTGCAACCTGGCTTCTTCTCAGCTAAAAGGGCTGTCATCATGAAGTTTTTAAGAAGTTCCCAATTTCCAAATGTAATGAACATTTGATGTTATAAAAACACTATTCTATTTATCTCTGTGTTTCCTCATGCTTGGTTTTACTTTCTTTTTATGAGCACACATCTTTTGCCACGATCTGCATAATGGTGTTTTACAGAAATCCTTAAACTCATTGCTCTTGTCAGTTCACGAATTCACCCACTCTCCTGGTACCAATGATTTGTATATATTGATTCCCATACCTACCAATTCAAGATCAGAACTTATGAACAAAACTTTTGATTGAGATTTGCTTAACCAAGATTAAAATTTTAGGACAAATCTTGAGGTTGAGATAATCATGAATTTACGTTCTTTCACATTTCCAACCCAGTTGCCCTACAGGTGCATGAAATTGAACACATCCCAAAACAGAATCAATTGTGTCTATGCTTAAAGAATACTGCATTTTCTGAGTTTATACTACCACTATCCATTTTCCAATCCTAGAAAAATGGGTTATATTTGTAATTCTTATTCACCTAGATTTAATAAATAAACTATTTCTGAAGTAACTTAATTTTTATCTCTATTTTAGCTGCTCAAGGTCAAGTCTTTCATCTTGTCTATTAGGTATAAATATTATGGAAGTCTCCTAAGCGATTCTCCCATTTTTAGTCTTTTCTCACTCCTGTCATTCTTTAGAGAGTCAATACGAAGTTCTATAATACGAATAGGACCTTCTTTTCTTGTGTCAAGGTACATTTAATGTATGTTTAAAAATACAGTCACAACTCTGTTCAGTACCATGTCTACATTCTCCTGTTTCGTCTATTATGAAGACTTCTCGTAAGATGTCTTCTCCAGTGACATGTTAAAAAACAAACAATTAAGACTTGGATCCAAGGAGTCAGTAGCTTTATTAGGCTCAGCAGCTAAATCTCGAAAACATGATCAGACAACAATCTTGCTTCATTCTCTGCTGCCGTTGCTGCTTTTAATAAATTCACAATGTTATTACTGCAAACAGATAATTGCTATATGACAGTCCCCCTTACATGTTGAAATGGCCAATGGCCATTGCTGCTAGAATTTCAACATTTGATTCTCATATCTGAGAAGATGTCTCTTAAGCCATGATATTTGATCCCATCATAGTTTTGTGCTCTTGGTGCAATAGCATTTGAGTGTACATTAACACACACACACACACACACACACACACACGCACACACATGCTTTTCCCAAACATGTGTCCCTAGTTTTAGGATATCTTCTTTAGGAATAATTCTAGCCCGAGACTTGCTTTTCCATGAACAAGCCGTCTTCTATGACAATGAAGTCTCAAGGAACCAGTTCACGAATACACTTTATTCTGATGATTTCCTCCTTGGGGGAAACCTTGAACTACCAAATGTCTTCTCTCGGGGCTCCACGATCAATGTTAAATATTCAACAACATTGATCCTCATAAGGTTAGGAGTAAGAATCTTGATTCCTTTTTCTCCCAAAAGGGAAGATTCTTACTACTACTCCATATCCAAAAAATTTGCTTTTCCTGTTTCATATTGTATATTTTTTTCCACATCAATGACTACTACTAAACATAATTCACAGTGACTGTGTATGATGTATTATATAAATATGCCATCCTTTATTAACCAATATCCTTATATAGGCTAATTATTACCAAATGTTTTTTCTATTAATACTTTTGTAAATTGCATATTTTTCCATAGGTTTTACAGATGCTGAAAAGGCTCTTAGACACAGAAATAGATTTAATAATAAAACTGCACAGAGGCAGCATTCAGTAGGACTTCTACCTTTCTAGTTAGAAGATGGCAGTAGCCATGCAAGGAGAAAGCTATTACCGATACCACAGGGATTATAGCAAAATCTTAACTTAGTTATTTGTTTGTTTGTTTGTTTGTTTTATGTCCTAGTTCTTCTATAAAGTGGTGAATTAAGACAAAATGATTTAGGTTTTTTCAGTTAAAAAGTGCTGAAATCAAAGCCTTTTCTGTTTAATACTAACCAGCAATTCTTAACTGAAAAGGTTTTTTTTGTTTTTTTTGTTTTTTTTAACAGTAGGGAAATAACTTTGATCGACCTTTCTGATGAGGACATTATTGAAAATTCCTATCATCTCATATTCTTTTTTTCCCTATGTACTTTCCACTGACCTTTATTGAATAATTCTGAATTAGATTTAAATATCCTTTGGTCTTTGTGATATTTACTATTGAAATATCATTTGCTTTGTGGATCATTTTTAAGAGGTTCCTTTATGCACACAGCATTACTATAAATGAGCCACAGACACTTCATAAAGTCTTTCTTCTCTAATCTTTTTATCCTCTCAGCCAACATTTTATTTCAACATATATACTTTAATTCTAAAATATGCTTTTTTATTGTAAATACAAATACCTTATTTTATTGTTTTTAGTGTGTAATAAATTATGATCTTCTAATTATTTTGATAAGTGACTCTAAGATAAACTAATGTTGATAAGATAAAAATCAACTTAATGAATGTAGCTTCAATGTATTCAAATAGTATTATTTTTCAATGCAATGCAATTTAACAAAGATATTTGAATCCCTAGTGTTTGCAAGGTCCTGTGCTACGTATAGAAGAGATAGAGAAAAACGTGGCTTCACAATTTTATAATTGTGCACGATTTCTTCACTCAGAAAGTTTAGAGTCCAGTACATTAGTATGTTAGTTAAGATATATAGTCTAGAATGCTGTAAAGTCATAAGTATTTCTCATTCATATAACAATGAAGTAGACAGGTGGCCCAGAATAGGCAGCTTATCTCCACCGGATCACCCAGGGCTCAGGACTCTTCTCTCTTGCTTCTCTGCCTCACATATTGCCTTTTCCGCACATTCAAACTTGGTTCTCCGGCACCATGTCCCAGTCCCAGCCCACAGGAAGGGGGAAAATTAAAAGGAAAACCAAAGCCCAGTGGTTTTAAAGGCAAGGCTCATCCTTTAAGCAACTGGTAAGAACTTTATTACCCAACCATATGTAGCTATAAAAGGAATGCAATGTGTCTTTTCTGTCTGTGCAGCTATGAACTAAGTTAAAATTTAGAGAGTACTAATGATGAGAACAAGAAGATGAGATTGGAAACTGTAGACTTATTAGCAGTATAAATGTGTTCTTAGAAAAATAAATAAAATATTAACACAGATAAGATACTATAATAGGCAGAGAGCTGTGAATATAGGAACATGAACTTTAACTGTGGATGTGGCTAGCTGGGAATATTTCATGCAGACTTTTTGAACTGGGTCTTAATGTCTGATTTGAATTGCAATAGATATAGATGGAGGAAAGGGGGTTTCAAAGAGAAGGATCAATATGGTCAAAGAAATAATGATGAAAAATATTAAAGGAAGAGAGAGGGATCTAGTTGGTAAGAAGTAGAATAAAATTTTAAGATCTGAAGATGGAGGGTTTTCATAAAATGTAAGAGATTTGGGGTTTATTCTTTACAGCATAATAAGACAGTAAGTATTTTTATAGCTAGAACCCTATTTTAGAGGTGCATTTCTGGAAGTAATATTAGAAAAGGAAGGTAACAGGGGGATCATGTAAGATGCCACAATAGTCATGGTGACAAGTAAATAAGACCTAACTCAGTGAACTTAGAGGTTAGTATTTTTATTTGTAATTTTGTTTTATTTTTTACTTAAAAATACCAGGTTATTAAATAATTCAATGTAATCCTTAAAATATCTACAATGACAACTCTTTACTTATTAATTAACAATATGATTCTCTTCATTATACTTTTTAAAAACATTTATAAAACAAATTTTGTTTCCAAATATACAAGTAAGGGCGATAACCAACATTGCTCCACAGTCAATTTTTGGTTGCAATAATTGAGTTGAAGTGATTCATAAATTCAGTTTCTTGACAACTCTACCTATGTTATTACCCATGGTATTTGTAGTAGTCAGAAAATAAACAAACAAAATACATACCAATTTTAAACACATAACAATGACCAGTGACTTGACTTCCAAATGTTATGCTTATTGCATGGAAATTTGTAATCAGAAAGGAAGTCAATTATTATATATCTCTAAAGCATTGACTCAGAATACCAACAGTGATTCCATGATAGTGACTTTGAAAATATGTGTGACAAACTATGAGAAAAAAGTAATTCAAAGCTAGTTTACTTTTATTTTTCTATACATACATTCTTAAGGATAGGATATCTATGCTTTCATTTTCCACAACTACAATTGGGGCAGGAGAAATATGATGATGTTAAAAGAACTTTGAATAAGGTGTTAGTAGACTGTGTCTCTGTTTCAGTTATCTATTGTATCATTATAAAGCACCAGCAAATGCAGTGGCTTAAAAGCAAAACGATAATTGTATTGCTCACAAATCTTTCATTTTGGCTGGACTTGGTGAGGGCAGCTAATCTCTGTTCTACGTGTTGTCAGCTGGAGTGGGTCAACCGTGGCTGGAGGGTGCATCTTAAGCTGGCTGGCAAGTTAATGCTAGCTATCACCAGGGAGTCTCAGTTCTTGTTTATGTGGGCCTCTTCACTGATTGCTTTGGCATTTTCTAAGAGCAAATAGTCTAAGAGGCAAGAAATGCATGCCTATCTCTGAAGAACTGGCTTGGAAACTGGCACAGCATCACTTCTGCAAAAATCTGTTGGCCAAAGCAGTCTCAGAGCCCACCTTATAAGCAAAGTAGATACCCACTGGTGTGCTGGTAAATTGCCTCTCAAGAAAAAAAAAAAAAAAAAAAACTGTGGTTTGTAGCATTTATCAGTTTCCATAGTGTAAATATTCTCACCAAGGTAGAATTTGAGCTACCGATATGTCACCGAACACAGAGAAGGAAAGCGATGAGGAAAATCCATTCCTGCAAGCTGGTACAAGCAGGTTCTAGCACACTACTTCGCACACCCAAATTCTTAATGGCAGATAATGTGTGGTCATGCTTAACCAGTCACACATTGACAATGTCAATGAAATTAGGTCAATTTTTTCATTGGTAAGAAAGGAATAGCGTCTATATTGCTTCACAAATTTTGTGTTAGGCGAAAAGATAGGTTGTAATTGAAAACCCTTTGAAATGTAACAGCTTCATTATTAGAAGCTATTCTGAGATTGTGTCATTAATAATAATGGTGATGTTTCTTTATATCATAATGTGTTACTTCGTCTGATATTTTTATGCTAAAAACTAATGAACTCTGTACAAATCCTATATTTTAAGTTATAGCTCACATTTCAGTGAAAATATTGTATTTTATTTCACAGACAGTTCTAAAAATATACACTGTCTTAAATATAAGAATGCTATTTGTATTTGAATAAATCTAGAGATTTTAGTCATTTCTTTTAAATGATGGACAGAGGAGTCCCAGAAACCAGGTCTTCTAATTTGATAGTAGAGCTCTTCCCACTAAAATACAGTGATAAAACTGGCCACCTGATCTCAGAGAACAAGTAGAAGCAATATGAGAAACACTTTGCTTCAATTTAGTATTTTAAAAAATGAAGATCTCTTTCTATAGATTGATAACATTTCAAATCACATTTTATGGACTGGAAAATCAAGTTGACTATTAATATTGACTCGTTTCAAAGAGAACAATTTGTTCTGATGTTAAAGCAAGTATTTTAAAAACAGTTTATTTCAACATATTTTATATCTATGGATTTATAAATCCAACAGCAAATAGGAACATTTTTGAAATAGGAATCTCTTATAAAATATTTTAAATATATATATATATATATGCGAGCTTCATATTTAACTGTAAGGTTTCAAAAAATTTTTCTTTGACTTAATTACATTTCAAAGATACATTCCTAACATTTCTTATAGATCCGTTGATTTTATTGGATATCTTTGTTACTTTCTATTTGAGCTATATTTCTTTATCTCAAAAAAGCATTTCATCAACTATTTAAAAAATAAAGACTAAGTTTGGATGCTTTAGACAAATGTGCTCAGATTTAAAAGAAGAATGAATTACTACGCTCTGATTTTTTTTATCATCCACCAGTCTGTGCAGCAAGTGTTCTGCTGTTATTGCTGCTATTTAATTGTTGTTTTAAAAGTGTAAAACTCTCTCTATATAATGATATTTATAGGATATGATACAGTATGATATTCATAGGGAAAATTTTAGAATTTAATTTGTAGGTAAAAATCTAAAAGTCAATAAATAGTATAGAAATGCTTAGTCATTGAAACAATATTTCCTTTTACTGAATTGCTTTATATATTATTAAAATATTTTTCATAGCTAGAATATTTTTTTGTCATGCAGATTTCCTTTTCTGTAAGTATTGGAAAACTGTAGCATCTATTTAAATAACATTGACTAAAAACATACCCCTCACTTCTCAAAACTACACTAAAATGACAGAAAGTTATAAATTAATTAAATAAACCTTATCTGTATGTATCACCATGGATTAATCTCCAAAACAATGTGAAAGACAAAAATGTGCTTCACAATATTATATACAACATGATCTTTTTTTTCTGTATAAATTGGTCTACACATTAAAAAACATTTAAAGTTATTTCCTAGTGCATATTTATTCAATTCATCCAAGAACTAGTAGTCTTGTGCCATTAGTGGGCCAGCCTATTCCAGGTTATGGAGATTCAAACAAAATTGCTACCTTCAGGGTATTTTCATTCTTGAGGTCAGAGACAGTAAATAAACAAGTGTCATCTATAAAATAAAATGGATTTTTTTTTTATAGATTGGTAACTACAATAGAGAAAACAAAGACAGGAAAGCAGATAGAGAGACAGTGTATTTTGGCGGGGATATCTGCCTTTTAAAAGAGGGGTCTTCCCTGGTGTAATTTGAGTAAAGTTATGTGGAAAGGGGTGAGACACTGAGCAGTATCTGGAGGAAGAACATTTCAGGTATATGAAACAAATGCAAAGGTGAGGAGGAAACATATATCTGCTACAATGGAAGAAAAACAAACAGAGGGGAAAAAGCTGGAGCTAAGAAAATAAAAAGAAAAGTAGTACATGTGGCCACATATATAAGTAGAGAAGAACATTGTGTTAGGTTTGGATCTCCAGAAGCAGATCCCGAGAGTAAACATACATATAATTGACTTACTATGGAAAATTTCTCAGAAGAACCTGATAAAAGAATAATGGAATCAAAAAAAGAAGGGAAAGAAACAAAGCAAGATTATTACTTCAGGCAGAGTCCCAGACTCAGTCTGACCGTTCAGGGCATTCTGGAGTACAAATTACCCCCTCAGATTTGATCCCAACTGCAGGCAACACTCCAAGCACATGTTAGTCTTAAAGTTAAAAGGATGCTTGAGAGAATGTAAATCCCCCGGGAGAATCAGCTCTCTGAGGGAAAAGTGGCTGCAGCTGCTGCTGGCAGTGCTTGGAAGAGAAGTGCAGCTGTGTTCTATTACAATGAGAGGGTGCAAGGGGGCACAGAACTAATGACAGCGGTCCCAGCTCATCTGAGCAAAACACCCAGGGTGTAACCACAAAGCTCAAGATTGCACAGCGTTTTGTCAATACTGTAAGATTTTGCTTTTTACTCTAAGTAAGATGGGAAGTCGTTGGAAGCTTTTGACCACTGTTTTAAAGGAAATAGATGAGAATAGTCAAGAGCAGCTGGAGAGAAGAGTTGGGGAGTCTTAGCTATATTTCATTTGACTTATTTCCATGGCTTTGGCTAGAGTGGTAATAGTGCAAGCATTGGCAAATGTTTGGATTTAGGCTAATTTTGAATATAAAGCAAACAAGATTACTATATAGACTTGTGGGATGTGATTGAAAACAAAACAAAACAAGCAGTCAAAAACTCCAAAGGCTTTGGCCTGACCGACTAGAAAGAATTTGTAATAACTGATATGGTATAACTAAGGGAGGAGAAAGGTTTGAGTGTGGGAGAGCATGTCAAAAGCTCAGTTTTTGATAATTTAACTTACAAATACTTACTAGACATTCAAGTAAGACATCAATAGGCATTTAGATGAGTTTGTCAAATTTAGAGGAGAGATTATGGTTGGAGATATAAATGTATAACTCTTCAAGGTATGAAAATATGCAAGGAGCATGAGAAAGAATGAAATTTTTGAGTGAGCATAAGCCAACAATAAAAAATTTCTAAGATAGATACCTTGAGTACTCCAAGACATATATACAAATGAATGAAGAGAAAGAAACAAAGAAAATTAAGAAGTAGTGGTCAATTTGGTAGGAACCAAACTAAAACTTGGAAGCCAAGGGAAGAAAGGACTTCTTTCCTATTCTGACAGTATGTCAGAGGCTGCTGTGTCTCAGGATAAGAACAGAAAACTGACCATTATATTTGACAACTTAGTAATCATTGGTGATCTTGACACCTTGACTAAACACTCTTTGGTGGCAAAAGCTTGACAGCAATGGTTTTAAGGGAGAATGGGAGAAAAGGAAATATGGTTACAGAATGTATACATGAAGAATATATGAAGTCATGAAGCTTTGCTGCAATGAAAGGGAAAGAAATGGGTTGAGTGTTTATACATTGGCAGGGAAATGCTGAATGTCTGAGGAGAGAAAAAAAATTAAATCGTTATCTTTCAGACTGGCAAAATGATTGGATTAGATAAATTTGATTGTAAAATAACAGTGAAGGTTCAATTGACTTCACCGATCATGTATTTAAATCAAAAGTTTCAGCAAAATTTATTTTCTTTAGCCATATTTAGCAAGTTAGTGTTACAGTTCAGGGCCGGGGTTGTATTTTGGTCACTTGCATTTGGAAAAATAAGAGTTCCAAGGGAATGAGCTTGTTTGCAAAGAAATGATTACTATGATTGATCATGGAATTTAATTAAGTTATAGGATAATAAAAAGATGTAAGGGCATCATAAGACAGTAGAAAGATGGAAGTATTAATTGTAGAGCATGGTGTTTTAGAGGGACTGTTGTAATTAGAATAATACAGTAAGTGAACTCTAAAACAGAAGGTGTTCATCAGATAATGGCACGCTTGAAATTGAGATTAGTTTAAGAAGGTAGCTGTCACTGGTCATGAAAAGATCAAGCAAATAAACCTTAATGGAGTGTCTGGAGTAAAGTGTAGAACAAAGTCACCTGAGAGCAGATCAAGAAAATGAAAGGCAAAATATAGGTAAATGCCAAGAGAGCAAAAGCTATGCTTATTGTACAACTGCTGGATTCCCAAATCTAGATCATTACCAGACACACATGGAGCATTAGAGAAATAGTTACTGAGTAAGTCAATGAACGACAAAAGATGTAAACATACTGACTGTAAGCATTCAATGGCTTCGTATTTGCTTCTTAGGTTAACCAACGTATTAAAACTGGGATGTCAGTGATCTTCACCTTATGTTAGAAAAAAAGCAAGTATACTTTTTTGTTGTTCTGGGTTGAGATATCATTCTTTGAAAAAATTTTACACATTTTGCAGTTCAAAAAATTAATGAGATTAAAGAGCACAAAGAATACAACCTTTATAAAAAGTTGATCATTGAATCCTGCACATACAGATGGTAGGGAGTGATATTTCTATAACATCAAGAATAAATTTTGATTTGTATTAAATAAAGCATATATGATTAGGTGAATGGTGAAATGTAGTAATAGAAACTTAGAGCCTAAAGACTGAAATAATTATCCATAAAAGAGGATTTTTCCCTCAGTAACCACAAAATAATACCAACACCTGAAAGAACAGGTATAATGAGCAGAACTGCATTTATTAGCCCTTAGGTTAATTACTTAAAAGAAAGTTTCACTTTCAAGATGTAGGAGAATATCTGAAGAAACTTAAGAAAACCCAGATACATTGGGTTCTTAAGAGACTAGAATCAGATACATTCTGGAGAGAACTCTGATAAACCATCAAATAGGTGATTTACTGATTATTTTAAAACTGCCAGGGAAGGAGAGTTAAGGAAAATCTTTTCAACTAATTTTATAATACTAGAATGAGAATTATACTCAAACAAGGCAAGTATAAAACAAAAAGAAAAGGAACTTTAAATAAACGTTATTTTGTACATGCAAATATGCATTTTTATATTATGCATTACTATCAGCAAGTAAAATCCAACATTTACCATGGGACACAGAAACGATTGCAAATAAGTAGAAATTAAGTGTACCTTGTGACCTCTTTGGTCTACTCATGCCAGTAAATAAATAGGCAGAAAGGAATCCTGAATCAGCTGAGGAAATTGATCCTGATTATAAAGGAGAAATTGTGATGATACTAGAAAATAGAGTGTAAAAAGGAGAATGTTTTGCTTTTTAGGTCTCCTATGAGTATCCCCATGTCCTGTGATTAATGTCAATAGGAAATCCTATGAACCCAGTAGAGTCAGGATGTCTCATGACCCAGACTCTTTAGGAATACAGATTTTGTCCATTCAACCATGCAATGAACCACAGCCCGCTGAGGTGATTGCTAGGAAATACAGAATGATAATGAAAAAGGGTAATGGAAAATACCAATTATGGCATCATGACTAACATAATTAAATGAGGACTATATTTGTTATGAGTGTTTCATCCTTATTTCAACAAGAGATATATTCACATATACGTTAAGCATTTTTTCTTCCCCTCTCCCATTCTCTTACCAACTAACAGAAAATATGCTAATAGTAGCTAGTCTTATATCTCAATACTCAGGTTATAGAATATCAAAGAGGAAGTCTGACTCATTCCAAACAGAAATGAGCATCAGCCAAGGACAACTAATAGGATTTTGTAAATTTATTAGGAAGAGGTTAACACGGAAGGAACAACTGAATCATGTTAGGAGGAAGCATGATTTTGGAATATATATTTGATTAACAAGAATGTGTATGGATTTCAAGATGGCAAAAGATAAACCTTGATAACTTTCTACTGTGTCAACTCAGCTAAGCCAGAACAATGTTGCCCAGCATCTCATTCCTTCTGTGCTTCTTGGGGAGGGTTGGCAACCTCAGAAAATTATGTGTGAGATTTGGAAGATAGACACAAACAATAGCTTCAGTGAGGCTCAAAGGGTCAATGCAGGATCAAACACATTATATAGCTCATGTATAGGGTTGTGGACTTGCTGACTCACCTTGTTGGTGTGAAGCAGTAGCGGGGATTTCACATTCTCCACCACCAGCCGGATCTCCTCCCTTTGCTTCTCTGACTCCTGGTCTAAGTATGTGTCTATGCCGTTGGTAAATAGTACCAGCTTCTTCTGAAGATCAACCATGTCATTGAAGTTGGACGATTACAAGTATTAAGAGACCGACACATTTTTCAGTTCATATTCATAGGATTTAATTCACCCTGACAAGTTCCGGCTTGCCCCTGTTCTCCCTTACACTGTATCTGTATTTCCTTATGCACAGCTTGACCTCTTCACTTCAGATCCAGCACCAGGTACAAAAACAACAGTTTCGGGTAAACTGTTTAACCACTCCCACAACTGCATCAACAAATATTTTTGATATATTTTGTTATATACTATTCTTAGTTGTCCTTCATTAATTCAACTTAGACTGATAGAAATACCTACCAACAGAGTAGGGTTTCCTAAACTTCTCTTCTCTGGAAAATCTCTTTGGTTTAAATATATAATTGGAATAAAGAATTTCTCTAGAAATTTTCTGTATTGTTTAGTCATTTAAATATGGTATATAATAGAGTAATATTTTTAGTGAAGTATTTTATTTTAGAGTAATAAATAAACATTCCCCCATTTAACAGAATATTAAATTGACTTTCTATTAATTATATAAGAAAAAACTAATCCACGCATTTTAAAGTCTCATATCATGTTAGGATTAGAGACCAAATATAAACTAACATAGGATGAAATTTACCAAGTTTAAAATAACAAAAACTTGATAAAATTTGCTTTTATGATCAATTGATAATTCTAATTTCATACTTTTTATTTATTTGTTGGTTCAAAATTATTTATAAGATGAAAGTGAATATTTCAGGCTCTTCTTGGGTATATTTCATTATATATGGCAATTTTCTTCCTAATATACAAAAAAGAAGTTATGTGGAATCACTAAATTTTTAAATTTTATTTTTTTGAATTATGTACATGTTAGAAAAGCATTTATGAAAAATATGAATTTTTTTCAAGTGAGTTGATTTACAATTTAGTGAACATTATTACAAAACAAATTTAAAGAGTTAATAGCATTTTAAATTTTCTATTATGCAGTTTTCAGTCTTAGTATTTCTTAGCTTTAACTGATGGTTGTTTGTGACTAAGAATAAGGACAAAATAAAATAGAAAGCTTTTAAAAATGTTTACTAATGGCATGGGATGATGTCTAGGATTTGCTTCAAAATACTTTGATGAAAAAATGAGAGAAGAAAAAGGAAATATAGATGAAACAATATAAGCCAAGGATTGATAAACGCTGAAACTTCCTTAAGAAAGTACTCCTGGTAGATCCTAGAGAGGTTCGGGATGAGATCTGATCACCAGAAAGACCAACCACATTAGAAGTTTGGGACTTTGAGCTAGCCCAACTTCTAGGTGAGAAGGTTCTAAAGATTAAGTTCAATTACACCACCAGTGATTTAATAAACAATGCGTATGTAATGAAGCCCTAATACAACTCTGTACCTGGAAGCTAAGTGGAATTTCTGGTTGGTAAAACCCATTGATGTGCCACATGGGGACACTCCTTGATTCCACGAGGAGAGGTGTCAGAAGCAATTCATTCCCCCTCAGAACCAATGCTATGTATATCCTTGGTAATAAATCTATAATTATAAGACAGCGCTTCCATGTTCTGTGAATTGTTCTAGCAAATTATCAGACCTGAGGGGCTCAGAAGAACCCATGAATTTGAAGGCCAGTGGGTCAGAAGTGCAGATAGTCTGGGATTCCTTGTGAGAACTGCAGCTGGCCTCTGGAGTGAGAGCAGTCTTACGGAGGACTTCGACCTTAACTTTGTGAAGTCTGTGCTAACTCCAGGTAGTCAGTGTCAGAGTAAAATTGCAGTACACTCAGTTGGCAATAGACTAGCCAAACTAAACATAATAATTAACTTTTGAATAAATTATAAATTTCTTTTGACATAACTTTTCCTTTCAGATATAGCCTCTTATTTCTCCAACATCTGTCCCTACTCTCTAATTCAAATTGGTATTGTCGAAACACCAACACGATTATATTATAAACTCACCATGCTTATCTTCATGCCCATGCTCATGTCACCCCCTCCACTTTCCTAATCACCGTGTATCAACTTTTTACCACCCACTGCGAAGTGTTTGAGTAAGGTACCTTTTTAGTATTTTCATCAAACCTATGTGCATCTCTATTATTATATTTGTGAATTGATTTATTGTGTTCACATAACTGTTTCCCACAGCATGCTGTTAGTGCCTCATGAAAATAATTTTATGTTCTGTTTTTCTATATCCAGTATCTAGCTCGATGATTGCACACAATGGGCACGCAGTATTTGTCATCGGAATTATTTAAACAATGTGAACGTATCTGTATATGCCTTTTAAAAATGTTCATTTTCTGTTCTCTAGATCTAGGTTTAATGTATAATTTATTCTTTGGAAGTAAGTTATTTCTATAATTTAATTCATTTTAATTAAATGGAGTTTTTCCTGTTAGAGGAGGAGCACTGTTTGCCTTTTGTTATTTTTTCTGTAAATTCCCTTCATGCTCAAATCAATCTGTTCCAATTGATCTTTGCATGAGTGAACACAATTTTGCATATTTTTCCTTCTCAATTTGAAATGTCCTTATATATCTTCATAAAATATTTTATAATTACATTGTGATTTGGCCATGTAAGATCTAAATAATAACACATATATTAACTAACCTCGACAATATTTATTACTGATATAAGACCTTTATGAAAGGATGAAACATTTTGCTTTTCCTTTTTAAAAGAATAAGCTTAATGGTAATACTAATATTATATTTATCACTCAAGATTATCGGCTGTTGAGTAGTGAAATAATCCTTAATTATTCTATTAGAGTGCATCTTCATTATACCAATTCGATTGCTTTTTTTCCTCTCCAGTGTATGTGGAGCAGAATAGCTTTGTTCAAACAAATAGTAAGACTGTCTCTCCATAATGTCACTTATTTAGATAGTGAATAAAAATTTCAATTACTCTGAATAACCAGTATGCAATTATAGAACTGGAGATGGAAATTTGCCTTTTGTTTCCCTTAAGATTAAAGATGAAATTATATAGGCCTCTAGACTTTCACTGCAAGAAAATTAGGAGTAATGATTAGATTTCACTAGGAGAAAAATGTTTATTAGAACTATAAGTACCCTCGTCATCAAAAGTATTTTAATTCTTGTGTACAGAGAGTACAAAATGATGCATTTATATATATATATATATATATATTTATACCATTTTATTTTCTCCCAAGTTATTTCTTTTCAATTATGTAGACATGGTTTGAATTTGTTTACATCGAAGATTCTTTATTCCATCCAGGTTATTGTGGCCACTCACAGGCTCTATTACGGCTGAAAAGCTACAGTAATATATAATTTCTGTGTCAAAGGAGTGTTAAATTACCATCAGAATAGGAAGTAAAAGTGAAATCTTTTAGCAGTAACAGAAAACATGCCCTGCCTAGGACTCTGCACAAATGTTATCATTCAACAATATTTATGAATGAATGAACATATGCATGGATGAGAATCACTCCATATTACTGAAAATTGCCTAGAAAATACCACTAGATCTATTCTATTTATCTATTTATACATATGTAACTTAGATCAAAACATTTTTATATTTACAGTAATCTGCCTTTATTACTCGATTCTAGAAAATTCCATCCCATTTCTCTGATTTTTAAGTTCCATCCTTACTTAAATATTGAGCTTATGCCACCTCCCCGTTGTTGACTTTGGCTCAAAATTAATTTCCCTTTTCTTTAGTACAAGTGACAGCATAGCACAATTTGGTGCTTTATTGTTCTCTAACTTTTTGTAAACCGTGCTTATCTAGTCAGATGAATAGCTCTTTCAAATAACCAATAAGGTCTTATTTTTCTGTTTTATTTCTCTCCTTCAACAAACAACCCAAGAAATACAGTACCAAACACTCAGTGGATATATTATGCATGCATGACTAATTAATGAATTTATTCATTGACTGCACTTTCTACTCAATGTGATCTTTTCTAAGAAATCTTCCAAAGTGAAAAGAAAGCCTTGCGCTAATATATTTAAACAATTTGACTAATAAATCCTCTTCCCTTGCTGGCTTAAACTTATTTATTCATAGTTAAACAGGACAGTTGCCTATATGTGACTACATAAATTGAATAAAGAGAAAGAGAAAAAGCAGAAAAAGAGAGGCAAACAATACAAATATCACCACAATAAAGAGCATTAGCTCTGAAGCCAAAGTTCTGTAAGCTCATCTCAGCTCTGCCATGTATTAGCTCTTTCTTCTTGAACAAATTATCTAACTTCTGTGTCTTGATGTATTTGCAAATAAAATGGTGATAATTTGTAAGCATCTCATACTATTTTGGTAGAGAACAAATAGAAATTAAATTTGAAATAGCCAGAATAACACTTGAATATATATCTAATATTTACATAAAATGTATAAATAACACTGAGATATATTAATATTTGAATAAATATAGAGTAAGTTATGAGCTATATGTATATCTATATAAATATGTACACATAGTTCATAACTTACCTTATATTGTGATCACCATGTTATTATGTCATTCTTAGACATTCTTTCAAGACTACTTGAGAAGTCGTTTTGTGGAGCTACTCAGAAAAAATACTACATATACTCCTGGGAAAGAATTCACTCTCGTAGAAGAAGTAGTTATAATATTTATTATGACCTAGCAGAAATTCTCAGGATTAGGAAGAGAATGGTTTAAGTATCAAAGAGCATTTATCCTTCAGGTTACCTTCTGATTCAGCCTGCAGGGACTGACCGATGCCTCAGTCCTAGGAAGAAAGAAATGTGTCACTAAAATGTGTGTCTGACATTTGGAGGAAAAAGCAACATGGTTCTATAGCTTATGTATAGGAGCATAACAGGAATTATTGTTATCTAACTATATTTGATAGCACAACAAATTGACTACAATCAACAATAAGTTAGAGTGTACTTTAAAATAATTAAAAGAGTAGATTTGGAATGTCCCTAACAAAAAGAAATGATAAATGCATGAAGTGATAGATATCCCAATTACCCTGATTTGATTAATTCACATTTTATGCCTGTATCAAAATATCACATGTACCCTATAAAGATATACAACTATTATATACCCATAACAATTAAATTTTTAAAAAAAATTTAAAAAGAATCATTGTTGGCAAATGATGACATATATTTTAAATAATCACCCAAAATACATCCAGAATAAGCAAAGGCTGTCAAAGCAATTAGTTTTGAGTTACTAGTGCTAAAGACAGTGATGAAATTAGATTTTGTAGTGGTTTACAGTTGTTTGTGGTTTGTGGGTGATTTTCGAGCATTTCCTAGTATTTTTTTTTTTTTTTATTTCAGGGTATTATGAGGGTACGAACATCATGGTTACACTTTATGTCTTTGCCTCACCCAAGCGAGGGTTAGAGGCATTCCCTTCCCCCCCCACAATGCTCCCCGTGTCTTTTAGTCGCAGGTTTATCCCCCGACCCGCTAATCCCTGGAGAGCATTACTGCCATGTGAGCACCCTAGTGTTGATCAGTTAGTACCAATTTGATGGCAAGTGCAAGTGGAGCCCATTCTTCTGCTCTTGTGGTGCCTCACTTTGGATAATGGCCTTAAGTTTAATCCAGGAAAGGATAAGAGGTTCTAGATCACTGTCGTTTCTTATGATTGAGTAATATTCCATTGTATGCATATACCAAATTTTAATAATCCACTCTTGGATTGATGGGCACTTGGGTTGTTTCCACATCCTTGCATCAACAAATGGGCAAAGGACATGAACAGAAACTATTCAAAAGAAGACAAAATAATGGCTAGCAAACATATAAAAAAAATGGTCAACATCTCTAATCATTAGAGAAATGCAAATCAAAACCACAATGAGATATCACCTAACCCCAGTGAGATTGGCCTCTATCAAAAAATCCCCAAACAACAAATGCTGGCGAGGATGTGGAGAGACAGGAATACACTTACACTGCTGGTGGGACTGCAAATTAGTGCAACCTCTGTGGAAAAGAATTTGGAGATACCGCGAAGAGCTAAAAATAGAAATACCATTCGATCCAGCAAGAGCACCGTTAGGCATCTACCCAAAAGAGGAAAAGATATTCTATAATAAAGACATCTGCACCCGAATGTTTATGGCATTTCATAGTATTTTTGATAGCACTAATCCTGTCATCAGTAGCAAGAGTTGTTCATGTCAGGAAACTAATGAAGAATACGATATGCCCCTCTACCTTTACATTTATATTTCCTATTTTGTCTCCAAATATGTCTTCAGCAAGACACAATTTGCCATTTTCTGAAAAGATGGGCATACGGTACTTTCCTTAATATGTATCTTTTTAAAATTTCTTCCCCTCTTTCCTTCTTTTTTTCTTTACTTATTCAAAATCTATTCTCTTCTAAGGTTGAACACAAATCTCTTTATGAAGACTACTGCTTCCTTACTCAAAAATTCTATCTTCTTATAACCAACACGAAAAATTTGTGCTAGCAGTACAATCATGATTTATTCTGCTTTCCATTCAATTAGGTACTTGCTTCTCCATTTGACTGAAGGTGCCTTGGATGTAACAGTTATATTTTATTTCTTCTTTCTCTTTGTATGTTTCCATTCATGATCTGCAACACCTTTATCCTTACATAATTTGAATATCAAGTGGGTTAAGTATATCTGCTGAATTCTATTTATTTTTTTTTGCTATTTTTTGCCATAGAAGTATAATAACATCTTTCAAATGCATTGTATATTATATTTTGGAGTCTTAGCAATAGAATATAATTTTAAGGTATGATTTAATATCAGGACAATATCTGCCGTTTCTCAGAATCATACTGAATACTACATTGATTATAATATAAGTATTGAACATGAACATTGCAAATTAGAACTATGAAGAACTGCTAAGAGTATAAAATGTTCTTTAGTAAATAATTTTTCATTAGACTCCTAAACAGCTAAATTTTAGAAGACAGAAAAATGTTTATTTGTAACTTTCAAAACAAGATTGATATGCACATGTTATTGTATAATTATTAGTTTGTCTATTAAAATAGATATGCTTATATGTCATATATATTTATAAAACAAAACAAAAATGCCACTTGGGAACATTATTTATGAATGATATAAACTGATTGTGAGACTGCAATCACAGAAACTGTACCATTATTACTAGAGAATGTTTTGTGAAAATAGAAAATACATGTACATGGTACATTTGTGTGCGCGCGCGCGTGTGTGTGTGTATGAGTGTATGGTAAAAGTATACGAGGCATTTTATAAGCATAGGTTTTTATAAATGCCTTCAAGAAAGAACGGGAAATTCAAATATTGTAAATATCTTTGATTTTCATCTTTATGCTTGTTTATAGGAAGATATGAAACTGGATTAAATTGTATGTTATATATTAACTTTTTCATAAAATGAACCTCTGAATTTCATAGCTATGCTATATTTCTCATATTAAAATATTTTAAGTGAATGAAAAATTGCACATTTTGGAATAATTTATAAAATAAGAGTAGTAAAACATTAAAAAGTAACTATTACTGTGTAAACTGGGAATCTGAGTCACATAAATTTTATGAATTGCTCAAAATTATAAAAAAAGGAAAAATCAACTGGCTAACTCTAAGATTTAACTTATCCATTTCTGAAAAATGTTTGGATTTTAATTTTCTAAGTAGCAATAATAAAACCACAGCTAAAAAACCAAATAATAATAATCAGCTAATTGTAAATCTGACTAGATGGAGTGTTCTTAGAATTAAAATAGCAAACAGTGATACTTCTTTGGTATTTAATTCAATAAACTAAGTAGTTTATCTGGGAAAGATGTTTCATTTATTTAGTAATTTATTTATTTTAACAAATAGCATAGAAACAATGTCAGTTCAGTAAAATCTCAATTTCGACATTAATTTTTATAGAATTTGTCATGGATTGTAAAAATATGGGCTTATCCTAATTATATAAAAATGTTATAAGAAGGTAAGTGGTTTTTAAGTATACCTTACATAATACAATAACTAGTATATTAAGGGATTTTAAAAGGCTTATTAAATTAACATTTATAACACACTAGGGCTATTTTTATTATACCATCATTTTGACCTAATAAGAAATTCTATTTATTGAATATCTGTGACAAGTCATATCACATTATCTATAATCGTCAGAACACTGCTGCTAAGTAGGTCTTATTCCATCATTACAAAGAAGAAAATTATGAGTTTCTTAAAAGTTGTCCCAAACTGTACAGCTAATTACATGAATGAACTAGGATACTAGACTAGCTGATACCAAAACCAGATGAATAACAACAATTTTAAAAAGAATCATTTATAGTCTAGGTCAATGACTTCCAAAGCTTCCTCTGTCTCAGATACAGAAAGAAGACTTACAAAAACTATGGCCGCACCTGCCATCAATATAATGAATCAAATTTTCAATGATTCTAGACTCTGGATTTTTAAAATATCTTCTAAGTGACTTTGTTGATTAATGACATATGAAAATCTAGGTAAGGATAGTAGTCAAGCACAGCACAAAGAATACGGATCAGAAGGAAAACTTAGGTTTTTTTTTTTTTCTGCTATTTAGAATTTTTAGGCAAGACATATAATATTTAATGAATTATTCTGTGATGTCTAACTTTTCCTCTTCTTCTAAGAGTCAAGGAGTTGTGAAATCTTAAATGGGACAATAGAATAGGGTAGAAAGTCAGGAATAAAGAAATACTAGAAAATAATTTAGTTTATGTTTTAAGCTTAGGTTAAAGATAGCAGTGACTTTGAAATTTCTAGTCTTGGTGATTGAGAGGATAGGACAACACAAAATAAAATACTATTTCATAAAAATGAAAATCGATTTAAGAATGTTACAGATGTATTATTTGATTCCCTGAAAGTCTACTAAAATTACTATTTAAACTATTTTGTTATTTATTTTATATGAGCGATTCCTTCAGAAAATCCAAACCTACATGAATTTTAACATATTAGAGGTCTAAGCACAATAAAAAGTGGTTTCATTTAAAATAAATTTGTATACATAACAATCCACAAAATAACACTCTCATAGTTAAATCTCTTAAATATGATTGTGACATTCCCTCATGATAAAAATGATTAATTCTCAGGGGTAATATTAGATGACACGATTCAGTTTACTATATTTAAAAACCTTCTCCTAGTATTTAGTCATTGGTAATTTTTTCAAGTTATTACTACCTAACAGAAAATAATGAGTCATGCATGATCTTTGATGTTTGCTATGTATACTTATAAATATTACAAAATTAGAAAGTTGTGCATTATATATTAGATGCAACAGGGGAATGGAACTTCCTGTTTTGCTAATGGTGTATGAGCATAGGAGAAATTCACAAAAAATCCCAAATTTCAATTGTACTCAATCTCTTCAATCTTACCATACCAAAAATTTAACCAGACAACTTAATATTAGCTAAAATTTTCTGGCCAGGCACAGTTGGCTCACGCCTGTAATCCTAGCACTCTGAGAGGCCAAGGCGGGCGGATTGTTTGATCTCAGGAGTTCGAAACCAGCCTGAGCAAAAGCGAGACCCTGTCTCTACTAAAAATAGAAAGAACTTGATCGGACAACTAAAAATATATAGAAAAAATTAGCCAGGCATGGTGGTGCATACCTGTAGTCCCAGCTTCTCGGGAGGCTGAGGCAGAAGGATTGCTTGAGCCCAGGAGTTTGAGGTTCCTGTGAGCTAGGATGATGCCACGGCACTCTAGCCCGGGCAACACAGTGAGACTCTGTCTCAAAAAAAAAAAAAAAAAAAAATGTCCTGCATCACTGTGTCCCGTGACACAGATGCCAGCAAGATATCAAATGTCCAAACCCTTGCAAGCAAGAATAATAAAAAATGAAGAAGGAGCCACTCATTCAAAACTAATTTATAAATTTGTAAATGAAAAGGATGTGGATTAATTGAATTATTTACCAATTCCTAATATGATAATGATTTCAGAATATAAAATGTTTAAAAATTTAATTGAAAAGACTGGATTTTTATTATTTATTCATTTATGACTGTAGAAAATTTATCAGGTTCTTCTATCTATGTGTCTTACAGGTTTTACGATGTAATAGTACTTAACCTGAAAGAAATGAGTAAAACATGAGGTTACATTCTTATGTTAACCTTGAAAATTATTAATGACAGTAATTGGAAAAGAATAACCGAAATGGTAAATCCTGGTTCTAAAGGAAGTTTCCTTTAAAATCTGTTACTTTTCCTACAAGTTGCTATTGTATTTCATTAACCTAAAAGCCCATTGAAGATACAGAAACATACACTGAGAGTTATTATTTGTTGAGTAATTCATTTGTAGTTTTCATTTGTAGTTTTCTAGACATTAGCTAATATGTTCTCCACTTTATTAGGTTTAGTTTTAAAACCTAGAATATAAAGAAAAGGAATAATTGAATTAATAGATTAAGATAATTGGATTAAAATCATCAGATGTGGAAAAATTTGGATGGAGATACACCTTGAAATGATGGCATTATAATAATAGTTAGTATTTGCTAAAAGCCAATAATGTGCCCAGCAATGTACCAGTGCCTTAATATCATTTATTTAATTGTCACGTTTTTAATAGGTGTAATTATTAACAATTTCATTTTATAGATGAAGTACTTGAGCCCTAGCAAGCATCATTAATAAAGCTTACCCTGCTAGAACATGGGAGGTCTAGGGTTTTAATGTGCAAATATTTGCCTCTGATCATACTTTCATCTTTGTGCTCTACTATCCCTCAAACAGACTATTCAATGTAGAGTATCGGTGGTATGTGCATTTAGGTCAGCTTTCATCTATAATTCCAAGATTTTCCTTCTGACAGGTGAATTGTCTGTTGACTATGCCCAGCTCTTTCTTCTATTTTTGAACCTCAGTGAATTATTCAGCAAGTGTAATAATATCACTTTTATATGACTGCAATTAAATTTAGAATCTGTGCCCTCAGATTCAAATGAATCAATTGTCAGAGTATGTCTTTCTCTATTGTCTTTCTATTTAATCTTAATAAAGATTTGAAATGACTAGCACAATCCCTACACTATTAAGTCTAATTTGAGCCTGACACTTGCATTTCAAGGTCTTCGTAGTTTAGTCTTCTTAGTCATAATGATCCATATTGAAAAGATGAATATGAACCAGGCTACCAATACAAACATGCAATTATATTTTAGCATGAATTCTTTCCTGGTATCTATTTTTGTTGTAATCAGTATTGGTTTGCATGATTTAAAAACATTTAACATAAATTAGAGCCTGAGAATGGGCTTTGCATGCTAAAGAGGTGGCTTCTTGGAATTTCTTTGTAGAAATTTTCGAGCCCCTCTTTTGCTCTTATCTAGCTCTTTGATTCGTCTTTGATGCATTCTACCATTTATGTAAAATTTAGAGATTGATTCAAGTATTAAATTTTTGAAGGAGGTAAAAGCAGCTCATCATTCTTCTTCTGCTTAAAAGTGTTAGATCTACATTAAGATCACTTTCCATTTCTCTTGGGCCTTTTTAAATTATGTTCTTAGGTGAGAACAATGAATTACCTTACAGAAAAGGGTTTCACCTGCACTGCCAAACTTCCACTGTATGATAAAAAGATCTTATGCAGTTTTTATGCAGCCCATGATGGCTGTTAGCAGGCAACTGTGACAGGCAAGGGCCAGACAGCACCTTTATTTCACAGATCACACAAAACAGGTAGTGAACCAGGGAAAGGGGTGAAGCAAAGGGTAACTCCAACTCATTTCATTTAGAAGAGACATAGCTTACATTTGACTTTCCACCTTTGAACAAATTTGCAAGATTGCCATAAACCAAATATTCCAAAAGGAGAAATAGTTTGGAAGATTACTTGAACTAGTAAGAAATGTATTGCAAAAGCAAGAATCATGCTATATAAAATGGTTCAGGATGAACCTTAAAAACGTGATACTAGGTGAAAGAAGAAAAACAAAAGGGCACATATTAATATTATATGATTCCGTTTATATCAAATGCCCCGAATGGACAAATCAATAAAAACAGGAAATTGATTAATGAAAACCAGGGATTGGGTGGAGGAAGGTTTAGGGAGGGACTGCCGATGGGTCTTTCTTCTTGGGATAATGAAAATCTTGTGGAATTAAATTGTGGTGATGGTTGTACAACTTGATGACCATAGTAACACCAGTTGAATTGGACAATTTAAAAGACTGAATATTATGGCATGTGAAATACATTTAAAAAATGATCTCAGACATAATATTTTGAAGCCAAAAATATCTGGGTGAAAGAAAACAGAAATTTGACCAAATGCTAAGGAGTCTAAATTCGATAAGAATACATATTCTGAAGTTAAGTGTTCTCAGGCACTTGAAAATCTCTTAAAACAGAATGTAAAGTGAAATATTCCAGACAATAGCCAAGGCAGGAAGTTCTAGAGTTTTCAAATATATTTCCTTTTATAGTTAAGTATGAGATTAGAAATCCGGGAGTCCCTAAACTCTTGTCCTAGAAGAATTAAACAATTAGCCTGACAAGGCACACATATAAAATAACCATCAAATGACTGAAAAAATTTAAAAAAAAAACAAAAAACAAGAAAACAAAGTAAGACAGGATCAATATATTAGTTTATTTATTTTACTTCAAATTGTACTTTCAAGTATGGAGACATATTTGAATATTATATTAATTCTGAAGTGTAAAATTCTGTAGCTACAAGAATCTAGATTTTTCTCTCTCTTTCACTCATTTTTTTTGAAGATGTGCACACTAAGAAGTTTTAATAAAATGGCACATTGAAGCTGCTTTTTACCAAATAAAACCATTAAGTGTATATGGTAATATTATAGCAATTTAAGTGCACTGTGGCTAAGTATATTGCTTATTGAAAAGCAATTCTGTTTATGGCTTACTCAAAACATTTTTCCCCCACGCACATTCAAATACAGCTAAAAGCACAGTAAAATTTTGGCAATGTAGGGACTCCAGCCAAAAATGTATATTACTCATGCAAATTCCTTCATTATATATTTCTCAGCAGAAAAGAAAATTTCAAAAAGGCATCTTATTTTCTGCACCTGTATTGTGCATAAGTTAAATGGCCCATGAAAATAGATTTTTATATTCTGATTTGTAGTGACTTATTTTTACTTGCTAAGCTATCTCTTTAATGATAACATGGGAACATGATTTGGTATCATGAAGCTAACATTTTAAGACTAATAGGGAAAGAACTAAGAGAAAAACATAAAGAGGACTAACAGAAAGTCTAAGACTATCTTTAAACTTGAAAATACAAAAATGGTTATGGGTACTAGTTACTAAGCATCTATTAGAAAATAAGTTTTTTTCATACACAATATCAAGTAATTCTACCCTCATACCTACAACTCATCAACAATAACAATAACAAATTTGAAGTTATAAAGCAGTTAAACTTTCCCAAATTTAATAAGTGGATGTTAATAAGTCAACATTTTAATAAGAAGACAATGTCAGTTTGAATAAATTCCCCCTTACTGTACAACCAATTATAGGACATGCCCGCATGCACACACACAGGCACACACACACACACAAGAAAAAATAAGAACAGAAAAACTACCAAAGGTTCTTCTTTCATCTACATGGGCAAATATCTGTAAAGCCTACTTTGTAAAATTTGGCATTTAAAAATTATTTATAGAGCTTTTTTGTTTTGTTTTGTTTTTCTCTTCTATGATAAAAGCTTTAATCTTACCCCTTTTAATATACTATTTATGTTTGTTAATATAACCTGTATAATGTTCATACATATTTGGTCTTCTTTAATTTTAGAATATTACTGGAGTACAAATGTGTTGGTTACATAAATTGCCTTTGCACTACCCAAGTCAGAGCTACAAGCGTACCCATCCCACAGACAGTGCGCATCAACAGAATCAATATAGAGTTATTTTGTAACCAATATTTGTGACACATATATTAAAATTATCCAATTGTTAAAGATGCATTATTATAATCAATTCATTTTTTACCCACAGAGTTGTGGAAATACATAAGAAGTTACTCTGGCACAGTGATACAAAGCAGCATGAGACACCACAGCTGTAACATATTTACTCAATGGGGTAACATTAAGTCCATTTACTTCAGGTGAAATAGTGTTATAGGCCCTGTTGTTACTATAATTCTTTGTGAAGGGGACAATACCACTGGGTAAAAAACTATTTGTTAATGAAAGTGTAGTGTTAGGTAGAATTTATTCAGAGAAATTGAAGAGAAATGGCATCTTTTCAAAAAAAATAATTATGTTATTTTGCAAATATGCTCAGATTTGGAAGCACAGACTGGTTGCATATGTAGATTCTGGGTATCTGTGTATTTTTTGTCTTGATATCATTTGACTAGTGTGAATTATAGTGTCCAACATTTTATAAATGAAACATTTTCCAGAATTTAAAAATATCAACAACACATCATCCTCATAACCTGTGTAAAGTGTTCATAGTTATTTAAATCAAGTGTTATATATACAACACATTATTCTTTCCATATTGTCCTTATAGCACTAATGGTATATTCAGTCATAACATGGCTTCTTTAAATGACCATTAATATACAATCTCTACACAAAAAATGATTTTTCTTTACATATTGCCATTATAAATTTTACTACATTATCACATTTTAATGTATGTTTATATAAAAGCCATTCTGGATTAAAAATGGTAATGCAATTTTGATACTATGATAAAAATATTACATGTATCAGATTTTACATGGCCTGCAACACAACAACACATACTATTATGGTCAGAATTTAAATAAAACCCAAGATAGGAGTCACACAAATATGTAAGATACATGTCTTAATACATATAAGAAATTTGGAAAAAAAAAAACTCTGAAAATGAAATGTTAAATGCCATCTCCATAAAAGTGAACTTTTTGTTGAGATTTGATGTGATAATGGAGACATCATTTTAATTTAGCAATATGCTAGTGTTATCATATCTTTAAAGACAAAATGGAGAACACAACATTTATTGGAGATCAATGACCTTCAGTCTATGTTTATACTGGTTGACTAATTTTCAGTCGAATGAATCAGTCTTTTTGTATCACCATGGTAGGGGGGTGGATTAATACCTTAGTGACCCCACTGAACCACACTAATCTGAGAAAGCATGTCTTTGTGGACTATATCTCTCTTACAATTCAACTTAAAGCAGCCAGTCAAGACTTGCTTCTTTATTGAAGGGCACCTTGAAAATTAGAACAGTGATATTCTTCATGCTTACAGTAAAGACAAATATTAAGCCAAACTAAGACAAATCGAGGGTGGTAAGGCACAATATAATACGTTTTATTGTTTTGTTTTTATTTATGTGCAGTTGTTTTGTGTTTGCTTTTGTGTTTGTTTTAGTTTTCTCTCCAGTAACTGAATTCTTCAAGCCTATAGCTATAAGGTGCCATATTTTCTGTTCAAGAGAAGCGATTGAATTATTATAAAGTAGAAAAGTATTTCCCAATTAATTTGCCTTATCTAACTTCAACAAGAAGCTACTTCTTCTCCTTGCTTTGTTATCTTAATCACAGTAGTGAGGGATACATGTGAAAAAGTTGCCAGTGATGGTGAAGAAGTCATCCATACTGATATAGGTCAAGACATTAACACATTTTACGATGGGCATAGGGGTATCTCTCCTTAAAATAATGTGAAATATACAAATTTATAAGGAATGTGTACAATTCAATATTTTAAAAACCTAATAATTCATTTAAAAATGGGCAAAAGCCTTAAATAGACATGTTTCAAAGAAGACATTCAAATGGCTAACAGACATATGAAAGGATTTTCATGTCACTAATCATTCTGGAAGTGAAAATCAAAACCACAAGGAGTTATCACCTCATATCTGTTAGGATAGTTATTACCAAACAAACAAACAAAAAAGATAAGTACTGGTGAGGATATGGATAAATTGGAACCCTTGTAGAATGTTTCTGAAACATAAGATGGCACAACTGCTATAGAAAACAGTATGGAAGTTTCTCAAGTTAAAAAAGAATCCCTGTATCATCCAGCAATCCCACTTCTGGGTACATATAGAAAATAATTGAAATCATAATTTTGAAGAAATATCTATGCCCCCACATACATTGCAGCATTATTAATAATAGCCAAGATATAGAAACCATTTAAATGTCCATCAATGGATAAAGAAAAAGTTGAGTATCCCTGCAATGGGATACTGTACAACTGTTAGAAACAAGGAAATCCTGCCATATGCAATAGGATATGTCTTCTAAGATGGAACTGGATGACATTATCCTAAGTGAGATTAGCTGGTAATAGAAGGACAAGTTCTGCATAATTCTACTTATATTACATATCTACAATGGTCAAATTCGGAGAAAGAGAGAGCACAATGGTGGTTTCCAGGGTCTGTGGAGGGGAGGAAATGAAAGTTGTTGTTCAACACATATAAAGTCTCATTTCTACAAAATGAGTAAGTTCTAAGGATCTGTTTTATAACATTGTGCCTATAATTACCAATGCTATATTTTGCACTTAAAATTTTGTTAACAGAGTAGATCTCCTGGTAATTGTTCTTTCCACAATTAAAAGAAAAATAAAGAAAATTTGAAATAAGTTCTGGGGTTCCTTAAGAACTAATTTTGGCACCCTACAGTCAACTTACATGCATATAATTCTCTCAATTGTTCACTTAAATGTAATTTTGTAAATGTACATTATTCTTAAACGTTACCATCTATTAAAACAATAAGGGAATGTCAAATTTAGTAATATGCATTCATATTTTTATAAGAAAATATTCATATAAAACTGTTTATCATTTCTGTTTTGGAGTCACACTGATGTATTTTATAATAAATATACCTAGATACAACATATTATCTCATTTTTTGGTTTCAATAGAAATATTCAAATTTGTCTAAAATAAAATGGTTAAAAGGTTATTTTATTTTGTTATTGCCATTATTTGTGTTTTCTCTTTATCTTTGATCATTTCTTTTTCAGCTTTCTTCATCCTAGACATCATCATTGAATACGGTGTGAACTTGATTTCCAACCCTGAACATAATGCTCCTAACCATCCCGCACTCTTTATAAGTCTGTCTCAAGAAAATTCCACATCAGTTGGAGCCAGTTCAGTTGTTCATGGAATCTCAGAGAGAGTATGATATGAAGTCTCCAGACAATGTGATTTTAAGAATACTGACTTTTATATTTCAAGAACACTTATCTTGGAAATTATAAATTTTGTAATAATTATGTAACAAATTTATTATTTATGTTTGATTACTATCATGATTCCCCTGAGATGCATGACTTCATGAGTAATAGGAGGATTGCTTCACGAGAGAAAGGGGGGTGCATGGAGACTGGAATAGACAACAGTAACCATTATAGGAAATATCCTACCCATATCTATTGAGTATGCAGCTGCTGATTGATCCAACTATATTTGTATAACTGTCTTTTCATTTCTGCTTTAGTGGAATTAAAGCAAAGAAAAACAGTAATAATATTGTGCTTTATAAATAATTAATAACTTTTTTTACTACTCAGTGAATTCTCATCAATCAGTGTTTAATTAACTTAACAGATGCTTATTTCATTCCATTCAGAATCATTTAGTTAAGACAATTCTTAACAGTAAGTGTGTTTTTCCACCTAACTAGATATATAAAATCCTGAAATGATAGATCTTGAAGAGATAATTTATCAAACATTTCCCACCATTGATACTGGGGTTAGAAAGTGAGAGTTAATGTCACTGAAGGCAAAACTCATATCTGTTTCATTTTGCATTTTTTTAGAAATACATAATATAGAATATAATTTTAGTAATACCAAATATAATCACTTTAAAGTTTTGAAGTACTTTTTGAGAATTTTTAATGGATTTTGGAGACTACAGTAAAATAATACTTAATTATGAAGTTGATGTATCATTCACTATCCATTCTGGTTGTTTAAGACTTCATCATTTTCAGTTGTTTGACAATTAGTCACTTATTTTATACGTGCAGTATGGACCATTGGTTAATGACAATAGCTAATTAAAACTGAAATTTTGGTATAGATATCCACATGTATAGCATACACTAGTGAAAATGAACCAACTACTGTTTTATCCACAAAGATATATAAATATCATACAAAAGAAGACTAAATCCAAAAAATACCATACACCAAAAAAAATGTTATATAATTTCATGTAGATAATGCTCAAAAACAAGCAAAACTAACCTATGGTACTGAAAGTCCTGCTAAAGGCTAATGCATGCATATGTGACAAAAAGCTGTTTCTGTGCTGTTGGTAATGTTCTATTTCTTGAAAAGCATGGTAGCTATGCAGGTGTGAAAATCATCAATGGTATATGCATTTAGATAGGTTAAACTTTACTTTTAGGTGTTTATTTTTTATTTCAATAGATTTAGGTGTACAAGTGTTTTTTGTTACATAGATGAATTCTATTAAATATTGGAAGTAGATTGTTCTTAAAAAATCTTCCAAAGGAAAAACTATAATGGGTTTTTGAATGTCTTAATAAAAAATGTAAAAATATATATCTTCTGACGTTGTGAAAACAATTCATTGACATCAAAAATACGGACATTTACCTCACGGAATACTGGACACACTCAGCATATTATAAGTGCTAGTTTCAATTACTACTATTAAAATGTTATATATGAAGAATTATGAGAAGAATTTTGGTGTTAAAGGTTTTAATAAAGGAATACTAAACATATTTAGTAACATTGTACAATAAAATCAAGAAATAAACATAATATATTATTTAAAATGACTATATATTGTATTAAAATTGTTGATTTTTCTTTCCTACTTTATGCTTTTCTGTATATTTAAATTTTTAAACATTAACGTGAATTATAACCTATAAACCACGTGATAAAAATAGACATTTCCATTTACCGAATGATTATAAGACTGGATTTTATTTTGAGTAAATAATTTTACATACAGGAAAACATAATATCATGGTATTATTCATAATAGAGAAATTGGATGAATGACTAACCAAGACATGATATTCATCTTAATAATATGATTGCAGTAACTATCATATATTTTATGCAGTGTTTATAATAACATGCCTAGTATCATAAACCAGTAATTCTTCTTTTAACATAGACTTTTCTGCTATTACTATGTGCTCTGAAATGATACCTTGTTATTAAGTTAATATTTTAAATGCATAATATATACTTTTTATTGAATAGCATTAATAAAATATTAACTAGCTCTCATATATTAGTAGTCTGGAATAGCCCATGTCAGAATAAGGTGTTCATTGTTGTTCCATGATAGAAAAACATAATCAAAGCTTTGTGTTCAGAGTAAGTATGTATAGGAAACGAAAGACATGCCAAAGTCTCAAACTCACAAAAAAATGAGAATTAAAGGGCCTTGTTCACTCATGCAAGTGCACATACAGTTATTGTTTTTGGAAGGTAATGATTCCCTGAACTTTGTCTCTGTCATCAAAAAATGGAGCTGGGAAGATTAGTATTTCTTACGCTAAATTCATTAATAGCGCGCTTGAACTGGTCATCTCTTGACTCTCTAACCGACTTGAGGTCTTCCTAATTTTCTTCTCCATATCGTCTTTGAAATAACTGGCAGAGTTATGCAACTGCAAGGTGAACAACATTGATCTGGAATACTGCTGTCTGAGCTTCTGTTTGTTTGTCAGAACACTCACAATTTGGAGAAAATTTTTCATAAGCAAAACCCAGTGCCTGAATAAAATTCAAAGAATGAGAAAAATCTACACCTTTGACCATTGTACTCCATGGCCTTCTGCTTGACTGAAACAGCTCTTACAGAGGTTGTGAGGGGCCAGATATGAAGTACTTGTTGGTTATGCAAATAGATTTTTCCTTTTGAATGTTGGAAGGATCTGGGCTGAATACTTGGTTAGATGACAGAGTGTAGAAGTCATCAGTGAATCTCAACATATAATCCCAGTCCTTTGTCTTGCCATTCTAATTCAGCTGAATATGCTTTTGCTGTGGGGAATTGAGAAACACTATTTCTAAAACAGTGAATTTCAACCCTTGTTTCTTTTTAAAATATACCATTGTGGAGGCGTTTATAAGGGCAATAAAGTACAATTTGGGGAGGTAAAACTAGACAATTGATATGAATGTTAACATCTGAGAAGCCCTGCTAGAACAATGGTTTTTAAAATGCTGTCACCAGACAGAACAACACCATAGATATCACCTTGGAACCTGTAAGAAATACAAAACAGAGAAACAGAGGGTTCGTTTACTCAGAAACTCTGGGGGTGTGACCCAGTAATCTGTATTTTAGCAAGCTCTGCAGGTGAGTCTGATCCATGCTGAAGTTTGAGAACTGCACGTGTAGACTAGAACATAAAGTGACTCAATGTAGTTGTTATGAATATTGGCATTAAGACTTACCAAGACAGTAAATGAAAGTGAGTAATTGACTAGAAATTGTGAAGTTCATTGTAAAAATTCTTCCTAGAGAAATTATGTCTATATCTAAATATAAAAAACTATAAATAGGTCCTTATAAGATCTTCTCCTATTTATAGATTCCACAACCCTGCCACGAGAGGGTTAGCATAGAGAAGAAAGTTAAATTATTAATTTAAATTTATTTAATGCCTTTCACATTACAAAAGGTTTTCTAGGATCACTATTTCATTTTATCTTGAAATTCAGGAAATATCACATATGCTTTTTTATGAACTAAGAAGAAATCTGGGGCTTAAGGTGAAATTACTTTCTTAAAATCCCATGGCTAAGAATGAACAGAGCCAGAACTTTTGACTTTGGGTCTGGTATTGCAATAAATGTATTTTCAGAAAGACTGAAAGAAAAGAACACATTTTCCTTGACAAGCATAACTACTCATGGATTTCATTGTGTGTACGTGTGTATGTACATGTGTGTATGAATGTCTGCGTAAGCAGTTAGATTTCCCATTACAGAAAAAGGAAATGGAGTTTTTACGTAAAGTTCAGAGTTATAATTAAAACAATCAAATCCAAGATCTCTGAAAAGATTCTGAATAGATTGCAGATTGCTTAAAAGCAGAATATAATCAAGCAAATCCAGAGAGAATTTAATAGACAGAAATTTCTCCTGTCTTAATTTTATGCACTGGTGCAGTAGAGAGCCTATAATAAAGAGGGATTGTCTTATTTTGTTTTCAGCAGACTGAGTCTCATTAACTTACCATTTGTCATAACAAATATTTATCTTACAATGTGCATGTGACCAACCTTTTAATTTTTCTTTCTGTGTGAACTACTTGAATCTAAAATATCCTTTCAAAATAAGAGCTCATTCAAAGCTCATTGGGTTCCCTATTAGTTTATCCGCATTTAGGTCTTTATTTGAGAGCTAGTGATTGGAATGCTTCTTCAATTACCACCTCTCTCCCTTGATCAAAAATAATCCCATTTGTTTTAATTATGCAAAAATAAAAATACATGAACCAGGTTAAAATATAAGTTGACTTCATGGGTGATACTTTATTTATCTCTCTATTCACATATTACATTGCATATGTTATAGGGTTGATTCCTTTTTTGTTTAATTTAATTTCACTGTCCACATCTCTATCAAATTCAATTAAATTGGGTGTCTTTTATATACCAGGCACTATGCTAGGTCCTAAGAACTCAGTGGTGAATACCAAGTATGTGGCCCCTTTTGGGAAAGACAGACAAGGAGCAAATAATTATAAATGCAATGAATATTATGAATGTGGAAGTAAAAACAACTATGGATCTAACCTAGACATGGGAGAGAAGTAAGCATATGCAAAACAAGACGCATTCCAGTTGAGACATAAAAGTGAGTCTGTTGGGCAAATGGGGTGGTTATAAAGGATAGATTTCATTCAGAGAGAAGAGCATGTTCAAAAACATGAAGAACATAGCTCATTCTCAGAATAGGCAGAAGAAAAGCAGGGAGTGCAGGGGAAGTACTGTCAAAAGTGTGCTGAAAATAAAAGTAGAGACCATTTACATGTCTTTGGAGGCCAGATATAGACCTTGGCCAAAGATCTCTGGACAGATATTGAAGGATTTTAATTACCATGTATACATTTTAAAAATAAATGATCATTCTGGATGAAATGGGTGGAATGAATGGAAGGATGGCAAGAATAGTCTATTAGGTGGATGTTATCTTAGTTTGCTTATGACAGAAACATTGGTAAGGGATGAAGCTCAGTGGGCCAGTGCATGAAAGACATATTAAAATGTTAAATGGAAGGTTTGATCATTGATTAGTTATTAGGGACATGTGTTAGGAAGGGGGAAGAATGTAGGATGATTTACTAATATGTGGCTTGAGAAAGGTGGTAGGCAGATGGCTATAACTGCAATAAAAGACTCTGGTGGAGAAGCAGGTGTGGGATGAAGTAGAATGAGGAGTAGAGTACGTCATCCACTTAGGAACTTACTGGGTTTGAGATGCTTGCAAAGAGATAGCACATATAGATTTCAGTTTTACAGTTGTATAGTCATCCTAGATTTGTGAAAAGGAGTTCCAGGCTAATAATTTCCATATAAGGGTTAATAGTAATAGAAGAAACTGCAATGAATCAAATCTTATTAGACGATATATAGGAACAGTTAAAAGTTAGCCTGGCAGGGATGTATGCCATTTAAGAGGGAGAATCAGCAAAGGATATTGAGGATAAATACCTCCAAAAGACAGCTGGAAACCCAAGAGAGTGTAAAACCATAATATCCAAGGGAATGTCAGAAGGAGGAATGAGGCTTAGTCAATTACTTCTGTGAGATCAAAAGTTCTCAAAGATACCTGTGGGATTCACTGATGTGGAGGTCGTCAGTGACCTTAACATAAGTCAGCTCTGTTGATCACTGAGAGCAAATTGAGGAGAAATGGGAAATTTAAAAAATTACAATAAGTATAAAATATAATTTTAAGAAATTTTGTTGTTAAGGAAAAGTGACATAGGCTAAGTTACATATCTAAAGCTGAAATAAACCTTATCAGTGGAAGGGAAAATAATAGAGTTTAAAACGTTTATATTTTTATTTTTTATTTTTTTTTATTTCAGCATATTATGGGGGTACAGAGGATTAGGTTATGTATGATGCCCTTGCCCTCCCTGCCCCCCAAGTCTGAGCTTCAAGTATGTCCATTCCCGTGGAGGTGCGCATCGCACTCATTATTTGTGCATATGCCCGTCCCCTCCTCCCCCCTCCCCCCTCCCCCTGCCCAACATCTAATACATGTTATTCTTATATGTGCACTTAAATGTTGATCAGCTAATATCGATTTGATGGTGAGTGCATATGGTGCTTGTTTTTCCATTCTTGGGATACATTGCTTAGTAGGATGTGTTCCAGCGCTTTCCAGGAATATACAAGAGGTGCTATATCACCATTGTTTCTTAAAGCTGAATAGTACTCCATGGTATACATATACCACAGTTTATTAATCCACTCATGTATTGATGGACACTTGTGTTGTTTCCACATCTTTGCAATTGTGAATTGTGCTGCTATGAACATTCGAGTGCAGGTGTCTTTTTCATAGAGCGACTTTTGCTCTTTTGGGTAGATGCCCAGTAACGGGATTGCTGGATTAAATGGTAGTTCTACTTGTATCTCATTAAGGTATCTCCATATTGCCTTCCACAGAGGTTGCACTAATTTGCAGTCCCACCAGCAGGGTATGAGTGTTCCTACCTCTCCGCATCTGTGCCAACATTTATTCTTTTGGGTCTTTTTGATAAAGGCCAGTCTCACTGGAGATAGGTGATATCTCATTGTGGTTGTGATTTGCATTTCCCTGATGATTAGAGATGTTGATCATTTTTTCACATGTTTTTTGGCCATTATTCTGTCTTCTTTTGAAAAGTTTCTGTTCATGTCCTTTGCCCACTTTTTGATAGGGTTGTTTGATTTTTTCTTGCTGATTTTTCTGAGTTCTAAATAGATTCTGGTTATCAGCCCTCTGTCGGATTTGTAGCACACAAAAATTTTCTCCCAATCTGTAGGTTTTCTGTTTGCTCTTGTGACAGTTTCTTTGGCTGTGCAGAAGCTTTTTTAATTTGATCAGGTCCCATTTATTTATTTTTGTTGTTGCTGTAGTTGCCTTTGGGATCTTCTTCATAAATTCTTTGCCTAGGCCAATGTCTAGAAAAGTATTTCCAACTTCTTTCTCTGGAATTCTAATAGTTTCATTCCTTAGGTTTAGATCTGTGACCCAGCATGAGGTGATTAAAAGAGAAGCATATATGTTGGAGGCCAGTAGGACAGAGTCAGTTGAGGAGAAAAGACTGAAGATACAGGGGAAAGAGCAGATATAAGTAAGGCTAAGGATTGAATTAGAAAGGAAACTAGATCATTGTGGGTAAAGACTGGAGAAGGATGTTGACACTGATGATGAGATGCTCAAAGAAGTAAGAAGAAAGTTAAGAAAAAGGAAGTGAGAAGAGAAAAAGGACTTTTAAAATATATTCTGAAGGAGAGATTACATAGAACATACATTGATAACAGGTGAGCAGGAATAAGAAGACAAGTTAAGAGGTTTTGTGGGATGGGAATGAAAAAGAAATATTAGACAGCTTGAAGAAAAAAAAAATTAATTAGGCAGCCCTGGGGAAAGAGGGAACTGCAGAGACAAAGATTGAGTTCATGTTGAGGAATCTGAGGGCTATGACAACAGGGTAAAGCGAGTGATCCCAATGACTGCCTGATATGCAAGGAAGAGTCATGTGTATGCTTCCTTTTTTTCACAATACAAAATAACCTATAATTGCAACTTCGAGCTTTATACTTACTCTAGGAGGAACACTTTGGTCCCCACCCCCCACGCCCCCTCAGCCATCTACTCTTTTCTGTCCCCTCAGGTCACATGCAGACCACTCTTGCCTTCGTGATGTTACAACTAATCCTCATCTACAGCCATCTTCAATTTACAATATTTTCTACTTGTGCAAACAGTCCACGGATCATAATTTTGACAAAAATGAAAGTACTTTTCTTGACACAGTTGATTAACACCAAGATATTTTGGTAATACTTCCACTGTATTTGGATATCTCCTTTGATCAGAATCAAATAGAGGAAATATTAAAGGGGTATATGAGGCATAGTTCATTCTCCATCTGAACAATGACAGGAAAAAGTTTTTCGTGGTGTATGGACTTTGGAGACAAAGAGACCTAAGTCTTAATTAAAGCTTTCAAAACTTGATCAGGTTATTCAAACTTTTTAAGCCTCAACAACTACTTGTAAAATAAAGGAAACAATACCTGCTTTTAAAAGAATACATATATAATCACAGAGCAATGCTCAGTAAATGTTAGATTTTATTATATAAGACATTTTTAATTGGATTTTTGCTGTTGTACATTACTCAATATGATTTGTTTAGAAAATAAATATTAAATTTAAAAGACTGAACCACCAAAGTATTATTAAAGAAAGATCAACAAATTGAAGGGCAGAATATAATAGCTAATACTTGAATTATTTGCAGAAGTCATTGTTCATAATTATAGTTAATGATTATAGTTATATTTTACTATAAAAATTAAAGATGTCATAATAAAAGAGAAAAGGATATGATATTTTTATAGTGTCTGGTATGTGTGTTATGCTTGATGTGCACTTTTATGTAAATATAGAACAGTCTTTATCATTGGAATTCACAGAGAAGTAATTAAAACTCCAACAGTTTGAACTAATTTTCTAAGATGACACAAGTAATGCATGCTGGACATGACCTTCAGACCTGTTGGTACCAGGATCCATCCTCTGCACTTGAGGATTCTATAAATCAAGAAAAGAAAGTCCACAAAGTCTTTCCATTCCAGGGACAATCTAATGACAAGAACTTTCTACTAGGAACTTGAGTGATAACCTTCCAGGAAAAAGTCATGTCAAGTTACTTTGCCTATGGACAAGTAGTAAAGTCTCTGGCATCTAAATTCTCAAGGTCCTTGCCATTGATTTTTATCCCATCAGTAAAAATCAATTTATTAACATGACTGATGAAGTCCAGTCTCTATTTTCCTTGGGAATTATATATAGAAAGAAGTATGCATTGTGGGAATTGGATTCAGATATCTAGGCTGTGGGCTATATATTACACAGAACATCCAAGAATATACTAAAATATCATCCTGCAGTAGTAGGGGAAAGAACCAATGGCACATTTGATCCTACTGGCTCTACCTAAATTACCTCTAATATTGAAAACTCAGAATTGAAGACGCTAAATGTTCCAAATAGGTCTCAAATATCACTGGAAAACTAGAAAATCCCTTTATATATTGATCCAATTTAGAATATTCTTTATGTGCTACATGTAAGTGAAACTAGCTTCAATTTCATTGCTATCTGAGAACTTTCAAAATAATAAAATGTGATCAACATCTTAATTATTCTGTGACCTATTTGTTTTAGGCAATAAGAGAAGCATAGAGTATATTGTACATTCTCTAACTTTTAGACACAGTTACAACACCACCAAAATAATAAGATGAAGTAGATTGGAAAATGTGTGAAGAATCCCATACATCTTTCCTTCTCATTTGGGACTATTCATGTTTACATAATGCATGGTAGCAGCAGGTGTTTGCAAGATAGAAAATTCACACACACACACACACACACACACACACACACACACACACACTCACAGACATATAGGTACTAAATAGTTAAAGAGTTACATTTGGTATGCAGCAAATAGAGAAGCAGCACAGATGAGTTTCCAACATTAAAGTCTTTTGAACCATAGAATTGTATTCTCATGTTCAGATTGTTGAAGGATTTTTATTTTGAGAAAGAGAAGAGTTGACTAAACTAATGATTTTCAGGCTCCACACCCCTGTTGTTTCTCATTTGTTCCAATGAAAATCATAATCTTGCACTGAAGTTGAATATTGCATTCTTCAGTTCATTCATCCCTCTCTTGAGGGCTATTGTCCTCTCTCTCTTCATATTATAGTACATGATTAATTTATCTACTCTCATTTGTACTTGAAACAAAGCTTACATTTAAGAGATAACATTTGTTTTAAAGAGAGTTGAAGAGGCTGACTCTAGCTGATATTTTCAGCCTGAAATTTAGGCAACCATAAGATATTTACGGTAGTAGAGTGATTGTATGTTGTAGAATATATGCAAGGCCATTTGGTGATTATATTTGTGTGCATATTTTATAAGGAAGGACATATAATATAATCGTACTTGTAATTTTATGACAAAGTGTATATGTGAATAAGATTTTATTTTTTAAAGCTTTATTATTTTACCCATATTTTCCTTAAAATATTTGTTATTAATTTGAAAATTCTGTCTCCTATATTATTAATTTATTGTTGTCAATCAATTTTAAGAAATAACATATTTAAATTAAAATGACTTAGCATATGAAAATTTAAATCATTTCATACATATATAATTTTTAAGAAAATAAATACAGATTTTAGATGAAAAAAATTCTAAATACATATTTTGCCTGAGTGAAATTATTTTAAAATTATATTAACCTTAATTATGAATGACAAAATTGTTATGTGATTAACATCTTCATATATGCCTGAGTTTTAAAGTCTATCTGAGACTTTAAGTTAACAAATTATGTTTATGTTTCTCATTTTTCATTTTTTATTCTTTGCATGTATATATGGATATTAATATAGATAGCTGTATATCTATATATCATATCCATATTATATATAAATCCATCGATCAATAGATAAATATAGATACATTGATAGATAGATCAATCTTAATGTCTCTCACAGAATGTATAATTTTAAATCAATCACACAGAAAAAACACTACCAAGTAAAAGCAAAAACAATACCTCAGTTGTCATATTTATTCAGATTTAGATATTCATTAGTGTTACTATCTTTTCTGTTATCATTTAGGTACTTTAGATCCTGAGAATATGGAGTTATTCTAGGAGGTATTTCTTAACGGGGTGTTATGTTCTATTGACATTCAACTCTAATAGATTCTATCATATTTTGCCTTTTGTGTAATTTCTTTTTTTAGCTGTAGTGACATTTTATCCATCATTCCCTACAATTTCAAGCAGCTCACAAAGTAGTTAGATCTATTGGTATCTTTCTGTTAATGTTGTCTGCATGATGAATCCTGTGGTTTTACTGGCAAATATTGAAATAGCAAGTACAATTATGTCATACAGTAAACCATTTTGATATCTCTCATAACACAGTCCATTTTTCTGATACCATTCCGCTGGACAACTACTACTACTATTCAATTCTGCTTATAGTTATTTCACACAGGTATACAGATTCATTATATTTGCTTCTTAACAATTCTTGTCCTACCCAAATAAATTTATTTGCAAGAAAGTGGTTTCTAAATAACTAATATGTTAGCAACGTGATTGGAGGACATACATCGTGCATGTCTTTAAATGTTAGTAAGAGCATATGCAGGTGTTTGCTGGTACACATGATCAGCTAACTCTCCTTTTACTGGGGCTTATTTGCGTTTTTAGTAGTCTTCTTTTTGTGTTCAATTCTTTCTGTGATTATTGTCTAAAAATGTGTTGGGTGTTAGGTTTCCCATGAAAGTCCTACAGAATTAAGGTGAAATCTCAGGATTGAGAATTACAAAGGCAAAAGTAAATACTTTTAAAGAGAATTCCTAAAAATCCTAGAAAAATCATTAGAAATAAAAAATTTCTCCAAAAGAGGACTCTTGTTTTTCCTTTCGCTTTCCTACTTTGAGTGATACTTACATATCTTTGCAATAATTTTCCAAATTTTCTGCAATACTTTGTTTTGTCTACTTTGGTTTATTTCCACTGCTATTTTGAGTGTTCTGCTTCCTTTTTGATGTTTTCAAGAGTTATATCTTAACACAGATCTAAGCTAGAACACAAAACATCATGGAAAAGTCAAATTAGTCTAGTTAACCAACTTGACATTTGTCTGCTGATACCCTTCTTTGGAGAAGCCAAGATTTTCAGAAATTTTTATCCATTCATTTATTCAATATATATACTGATCCTCTATTTTGTTCCAGGCACAATGCTAGATACTGGTGATACAGAAATGGATAAAATGAGTAAGCTCCTCTCCTTGTGGAATTCTGTGTGTGTGTTCCTTATGGAGTTTAGAGGGTGTTCTCTGCTAGATCAGTGAATTTTCCAACCTTATGCTAACACCTTCTTTACCCCCTTGCTGAAAATCCTCTTGCATTATAGAGACACTTTTCACTATTATACCAGGTAGACATAATTAATTTTAGAAGTCATAAAAAATGTGAGATTGAAAGTATGTCTTCTTATTGTCTGTTCTTCTCATATTATATTTAACCAAGGAAATTTAGCAGAAAAGTAAAAGTATATATATATACACACACATATATATATATATCAAAGTAAGGAATATATGTAATTTACCTTGTAACCATTAATAACCCCTGTTATAATTTTCTAAGTTTGATTTACAATGTAATAATAGAATATAAAGAATAATTTTCTTGGCATTTAAGCCCCATTTTCTCTTTTGACAGAAAATGCTAATGCCATTCACGATTTAGCTTAAGTATTAACTGGTATCAGTATAAATAAAGGTTTTATTCCAATTCTTCCTGAAATCCATGCATTTCCTAATACTAAAGTTATTCCATCTTTCCATCTTTATATGAAAATCTTAAATTGCACCATTTTCATCAGCAACATATTACTCTGGAGTAGTTTTCACAGCAGTCTCTTTTACCACATATCAATCAACGTAATTAGTCTTGACAAATACTCAAAAGTGAGAAATAAAAGAACAAAAATAAGACAGACATGCCAGGTATAACTTTTCAGATCAAATGATTTGAAGTCTTTTTATTAGTGATCATTGTAACCCAAGTCGCATTTAGAGAAAAGTAGACCTGGAGCTAAATTTATCAAAAAATTTTAAAGGAAAGTTGTTCATTTTCTCAAATATTACTTTTTCTATAGCAAGTCAAATAGATGGTTATTAACTGATGAACTTCAATTTCTAATAATGTTAGATAATACATAAGAGATTACATATTAAAATAATTTTTAAGGAAAAATCTCAAACTTATACATTTTTCTATATTCACTCTCATTAAATATATCTACCGTGTAATTTACATGCCAAAAAGGTCATTTTCTAACTTGTAATAGCAGTAAATGATTTGCACAGGTAAAACAACGTTCTTATGATTTTTAGATAAATACTGTATTTTTTCAGTGTTCTTCATAAGTATTATAATACATAACTAATAATGTTGAACTAAAACAGTAATAAAATACTTGGCCATTTTTTTCCTAGATTTTATTTTTACTACATCTGCAGACAAAAGCTGTTAATATAATGCTTAAAATTTAATGTAGCACTATAATATGATAAATCTGATTTGTACCCATGGGGAACAATGAACAAGAGCACTCTTCCTAAAGAGAACTCTACAACCAGATCACAGTCTTAAGTTTATTTCTCAAACATGATGTCATACATGAATACATGAAAGTGGATAGCCTTTCCTATGTAAAACTTTTACAAATGAGAAGCTTCATTACAGTTTTCCTGTTATTTTTCTATATTTATATATGCACTGGGCTGGATATTCTCTCATCTTTCCATTTATGTATCATCCAACTATACCTTAAGATAATGAAAAATGCTATCTGCATCTGATGAAGAGGAACGCATATTACATTGAGATCCTGGACATGATGCTGGGTACAAAAACTGAATATGATTTAGTTGTCTCCTGAGGTGATTAGAGTCAACATTTTTGAAAGCAAGTACAAAAATGAAGAAAGTATTACTGTTGGGTGGTCAAAAGGGTAGAAAATTGAAGATGTTACCATTGAACTGCACAGATATTTATTCCTCCTCCAAGTACCCCCTGTTCACAGCTCCCCTTTAAGGGAGATGTTGGTTGGACTCTGAGTAGTCTAAGACTCCAATGATTACCTCATGCCCCTTGCTATTCATTGTTCCAGGAAGCCCATCCCAATCAATCAGCATATAGTATATTCACATTGAAAGAAATTAGTACAATTCAAGCCAATAAGAGTTTACCACTCCACCAAGAAACTCCTGGAACTGATAAATAAATTCAGCAAAGTCTCAGGATACAAAAATCTATGTACATAAACCAGTAGCATTTATATATACCAATAACAATAAACCTGAGAGTCAAATCAAAGACTCAATACCATTCACAATAGCTACAGGGAAATAAAATACCTAGGAATATACTTAACCAAGGAGATGAAAGTAGTTCTCCTTGTAGAATTGAGGAAAGAAACACTGAAGAAAGAAATCACAGAGGACATAAATGGAGAAACATATCATGCTCATGGATTGGCAGAATAAACATTGTTAGAATATCCATACTACCCAAAGAGATTTACTGATTCAATGAAATCCACATCAAAATACCAACATCAAACTTCACGGATCTGGAAAAAATAATTCTTGGCTTTGTTTGGAACCAGGAAAGAGCCCAAACAGCCAAAACAACCTTAAGCAAAAGGAACAAATCTGGAGGCATCACATTACCAGACTTTAAACTATATTACAAGACTACAGTAGCTAAAACACCATGGTATTGTTTTTTAAAAAAATAGAGGCATAGACCAATGGAACAAAATAGAGAACCCAGATTTAAAACCACCTACCTATAGCCAACTATCGTTGACAAAGCAGACAACGACATACATTGGGGGAAAAGAAGATCTATTCAATAAGTGGGGCTGGGATTATTGGATAGTCACAGGCAGAAGCATGAAATAGGACCCCTATCTCTCACCACCCATAAAAAATTAATTCAAGGTGGATAAAAGACTTAAATGTAAGGCATGAAACCATATGTAGGAAAAGCTCTTCTAGATATCAGCCTGCACAAAGAATTTATGAACAAGACACCAATGGCAATCGCAGCAAAAATAGAAATGTGTAAATGGGATTAGATTAAACTTAAAAGCTTCTGCACAGCAATGGTAACACCCAATAGAGAAAATAGACAATTTACAGAATGGGGGAAAATATTCAGAAGCTATATATCTGATAAAGGGCTAATAACAAGAATCTACAAAGAATTCCAGCAAATCAGGAAAAAAAATCAAACGACCCCACCAAAAGGTGGCCAAAAGACATGGACAAAAGCTTTTCAAAAGAAGATAGACAAATGGTCAATAAACATATTAAAAATTCTAAATGTCACTAATCTCTGGGGAAATGTAAATTAAAACCACCATGAAATATCACCTTACGCCTGTTAGAATGGTTGTTATTAAAAAGTCCAAAAGCAATAGATGCTGGTGTAGATGCACAAGGAAAGGAATGGTTATACACTGTTGGCAGGACAGCAAATTAGTACAACCTCTGTGGAAAACAGTATGGAAACTCTTCAAAGAACTAAAAGTAGACCTACTATTCAACCCAGCAATCTCACCGTTTGGTATCTACCCAAATGAAATAAGTCTTTCTATGGAAAAGGCACTACACTCGAATGTTTATTGCAGCACAATTCACAATTGCAAAGATATGGAATCAACCCAAGTGCCCATCAGTTCATGAGTGGATTAATAAAATGTGGTATATGTATACCATGAAGTACTACTCAGCCATAAAAATGGATGAATTAATGCCTTTTGCAACAATTTGGATGGGACCAGAGACCACTCTCCTAAGTGAAGGATCTCAAGAATGGAAAAACAAACACCACATGTGCTCATTATTAAATTGAAACTAACCGATGAACACACATGTTCACAGAGGAAAGTAAAATTCACAAAGGGAAGTAAAAATCAAGTGGAGGGAGGAGGGGGAGGAAGGGGAGGAGCAATACCCTACCTAATGGGTACAATGTACACTATTAGGGCGATGGGCACACCTTAACTGTAACTCAAGCATTACAAAAGCAATCCATGTCACCAAACATATTTGTTGCCCCTTAATATTTTGAAATTTTAGAAAATCTTGTTTATTACTGACTTTCTTGAAAAAGTTTTCACTTTTAAAATCTAAGTAACAGTCATCCCTTTCCTGTTGAATAAAACTGTTATTACTCTCTCAATCAGTAATCATTCTAGATCTACCCTGCCTGTCAAAGGATGAACAAGTGGAACAATGGAAAGAATATGTAAAAATCATGATACTACTATGCCCTAAATCATCAGACCCTCAATCCCACACTAGCTGTAGCCTTCTTTTAATATGATTAAACATATTAATATGTTATTATCATCCAATGCAATTTGAGTTGGATTTTCTGCTTCTTGTAGCTGAAAGAATACTAAATAACATTGTTTTCATGTTTGATTGAATGTTAGCTTCATCTTGATTCAACAATTCAATCATCCTTTTGACATTTATGAAATATCTACCATCTCAATAAAACCGTATTTGGCTGCAAATAAGTGTCTTACACTAAATATATGTTTATTTGTCTTGCATAAACACACTCCAGAGGTCCAAAGCACTTTACTGGCTCTGCTCTGTGAACTCCCCAGGAACCAAGTATTTTCCTGTTTAGAACTTTGCTATCTAAAGTTTTTTCCCCCCTGTTGTGTTCTAAAATGGAATACATGTCTTCCGAGAAGTGACATGGAGGAGAGAACAGCAACCAAAAGGGGAAAATATGTGTGTCAGCTATTTTTAAAGGATGATTTCTGTAACCTGTCAGATGACATGTCCATCCATATCCCATCTCACCTGAATTTACACTTGCTCCTTAAAAAGTTATGTGTATTCTGGAATGGCATGTAATGTATATTTCTAGGAATACTGAGTATAGATATTGAAGACAAGTAACAATTTCTGCCGCTACCACTGTGTCAGAAATTATGTTAGCTATTGGATATTAAAAATTACATGATTTATAATAATATTGTGAGAAATATATAACCATGTAATTTGTTGTCTAAACTAAAAAGAACAATTGCAATCGTGAAAGAAGGTGTCACTTAAAATTGTCCTTGGAAAATTAACATAAATTTAAAATTGCTCCTGGACATTATAAAAGTAAGTAGATAGGCAATTTTGTCTTGGTATTAGAGCAATTTATGTGTTTTTTCTTCTGAATTAAAACATGCTCTATTCGTTATGTAATTTTTTCATAACAACTGTACAATCCTCTTATTTTAAAATTTAAAAATTAAAATGAAGAATTTTGTATTAGTGATGCAGTATCATGGGAAAATTGATTATCTTAGGCATTTGGGAACATTCTGAAATCTATTAATATGGGTCTTTATACATTTTATTCTATATGATATATTTCATAAGTTCATATGTTTCTCTTTTTGATTATTAATTTTTCTTTTATGGTTAAGTTGACAAAACTCTTGGTTTTTGTCACTATGCTTTTAAGAGTCACTCTAACTTTCTCATATAAAATTGTTCCAAGTAGCTTACTTTAAGCTGAACAAAGAGATAAAAGAGCTTCCTAGAATTGTGTGTAAAATAAAATGGCAAGATGCATCCAACAGAGTAAAGTGCACGAATTTTAGAGCATGAAATTCTAGGCAGCTATTTCAGATTACCTAGAGATCTGGTGTGATGTCTTGGTTCAAATTTTTAACATTTATTCAAGAGAGTTCAGGTTATTAAGGGAATGTGTGCATGTAAAACAGAAAAATATGTCCTACTGTTACGCATTGTGTCACATTTGTTTATCTGTATGGCAAAATGAATTTTAGACAAATTGTTAATTCCTTTACTGTTGTTTTTCCCTTTATATGCCAAGTACATTGTCACTGTGTCTGTCACAGTCCAGTCAGGGAAACAGAAACAATCCAGGTGTTAATAGACGCTAAATACTTAACACAGGTAGTAGAAGGCTAAAAAGATAAAATAAAAAAATAAAAAAAAAACATGTCAGGGATTGAAGGGATCAATAAAGAGGAAGAAGACATAAACCCAAGGAATCAATGCTACTAATGTCTCTGGGAGGTAGGCCGCCAGCCTGCATCAGCCACTGCACACTAGAACAGGCTGTAATAGTAGTTCTGGTTCCACTAATGAGGTATATCATTTTTATCAACATTGAAAATATCAAAAAAAGTGCTCGAGTCCAGTAATACCTCAGTGCTACGAACCACTATTATTTCTACTAAGAAAACCAGTTGGGAAGACATGTGAGAAGTGTCGCTTGTAAATATCCCAGTGCCCAACAACATTTAGCATAATGCAAAAGAACATAAATGAGGGTCTTGATTAAGCAGGAAAAGATATGAATAAGGATCAAAATTTGAGGCTAAGAAAGTAAATCAGATAAATAGAAATTGAGGATTGATTTTATTGGTTCTGAATGTGTCTATGATGTTCACTGCTTACCCTCATGACTGCTTCTAGATTCTTCGGCCTAGAAACCTTAGAGTAACTCAGGAATAATCTTTTTTATTACCAGATTCAATTTGAGTTTTTAATGTAATTTGCTATTGACTACTAATTGCATTGGTCACAGACATATGCATCACATGCATACAAATAGACTGAAATTGTGCACAATTTGACAAATTCACCTGTGTTTTTTAATGAAATTATTTTACTGCTTATAGACTTATTTTTATTGTAGTAAACCCATTTTCATTTTCATTTACTCACCTAAAATATGTATCAATTGTATTAATATGTACGTACTTTATTAGTCAAAATAGCTAGGTTTTATTGATCTAAAACACAGCACCAAAATCTCTCACACACAAAGGTTTATTTCTTGCTGCCCCATCTCTACTGTAGACTCAGGCATGTGTTTAGACTGCACTGTCAACCCTCTACATGATGAATACTCTAGGCTGCTCAGATCTCAACATCCTTCCTCTACCTCAAACATGGTCTTCTTACATTTTGGAGCAAGGAATGACACAGGCAAAAGGTCACACACGGGCTTTCCTATGCCTATGCCTGGAAGTGACATTACTTCTAATCACAAATCACATGGCCTACTAAAATGTGAGGGGGGTGGGAAAATGGGGAATCCTGTATCTTTTTCACTAATTATCTTCCAATAAAAGTTACAGGGGCTAGGAATTTAAATAAGTAAATAAATATATCATATGATAAAAAGTTCTTGGAGAGGAGACTACTTTAGGTAGCATAGTTAGGAAAGACCTCCACAAAGATATGACATTAGAGCTCAGATTTATACAGAATGTGCTTTTGTTTGAAATGATATGGATTATCAATTCTGGCCCAGACTAAATTATACATTTATACATGCTAAATTATAGATTTTTTTTAACCCAGTAGAGATGCAAATAAAATTTTTCCAAAAGAAAAAATAAACCAAGATTATGGTAGTATTGGTTTGTAGGACATAAATTAGTTTTTTATATAACCCGACAATTTTATTCCTATTTGTTTTTAAAATTCCTATAGTCAATACTTAAAATACTCTCTTTCTTCACAAACACAGTCAACTGATCTTTGACAAGGGAGCAAAGGCAATTCAATACACAAAAATTGTTTTTTAATGAATTGAGCTGGAACAACTGGACATCCACATGCAAAAAAATAAATTGAAACACAAACCTTATACCTTTCTCACACACACACACACACACACACACACACACACACATACACACAATAGATCATAGATCTACCTAAATATAAAGCACAATACTTGAACCTCTCTGCCCCCGCAAAAGGTAACACGGGAGAAAATTTGATGACCATGGATTTGGCAGTGACTTCATAGATGCATCACCAAAAGCACAATTGATGAAGGAAAAAAAAATGTTAGCTTGGACTTTATTAGAATTAAAAACTTCTTCTTTGTGAAAAAATACTGTTAAGAGAATGAAAAGACAAGCCATGTATTGGGAGAAAATATTTGTAAAATGTCTATTGGGTAAAAGACTGATACCCAATATATGCAAAGAAAACTTAAAGCTAATTAATAAGAAAATAAAGACTCACTTATAAATGGGCAAAGACTCACTAATAAATGGACAAATATCTGAACAACAACCTCATCAGATAAGATATACAGATGGAAAATAAGTAAAGAAAAGATGATCCACATCATATGTCATTAGGTAATAGAAAATAAACAGAACAATGAGATATCAATAGACATTTATTATTAATAGAATGGCTAAAAGCCAAAGCACTCACAGTACCAAAGTCTTATGAGGACATGAAACAATAGGAACTCTCATTCATTGCTGGTGAGTATGTAAAATGGTATATCCACTGTGGAAAAATGTTTAGTAGATTTTTTTACACAGCTAAATGGTCTTACCATGTTATCCAGCAATCACTCTCCTTGGTATTTACCCAGATGGGTTGAAAGCTTATGTCTACAGAAAAACATGATGCATATAAATGTTTATTTCAGATTTATTCATAATTGTCAAAACTTGGAAGCAAATAAAATGTCCTTCCATAGGTGAATGGATAAACAAATGTGATACATATGTACAATGTCATATTATTCAACACTAAAAAGAAATGTGCTATCAAGACACTAAAAGACATAGAGGTATCTTATTAAATGCATATTGATAAGCGGAATATGCCAAATACGAAAAGGCTGTATACTGTATGATTCCAATTATATGACCTTCTGAAAAAGGCAAAACGATGTGAACAGTAAAAAGTCAGTGGTTGCCAGGGATTAGAGCGAGGGGAAGGGATAAATAAGTGGAGCACAGGAGGATTTTAGAGAACTGCAATTATTCTGTATGACACTGAAATGATGGATACATTTCATTGTACATTTGTCATTGAATAGAATGTTCAACACAAAGAGTCAACCCTAATGCAATCTATGCTTGTTAGCTAATAGTAATGTATCAATACTGGCCCAACAATTACAGCAAAGTTACCATGACAGACGTTAGTAATAGTGGAAATTGGAGAGAAGACAATCGACCACACAGTAACTCTCTTCTTTTGGTTCAACTTTTTTGTATACTTAAAGCTTTTTCAAAAATAGTCTTTAAAAGATGTTCTTTGTAGTAACTTCACTATATTGTTGATATTCTCATAAATGTACTTTTAATATTTCAAACATATTTATAGATGAATGATACTATGTTTTTATAAATTTTGAAAATTATTCTTCGACAAGTTTGTCATAAAAAATAAACAGTAAAATATTCAGTAGAAGCTGAAATAATTTTAGTGCATAAGAGCTTGTATCAGACATTTGGCGTTAAAATAATTTAAACAATGGTGCTGATGGGAGATTCAAAAAACATTAAGGTTTAGAATATATTGGCTTTAAAACATCTGTTTCCTTCAGTGTATTATTTAATATGTAAAAGAAGTTTTATTTAACATAATTCGTGGAGTTATTAAAGTTATTGTATAGAAAACATGCTATACAATCAAGTTAGCTGTTCACCCCCAATCATTATCTAGAAAATAAATAAATAAATATTAAAAACAAGCTATAAATAAAAAACAAAAATGAAACAAAGAATGAATAGGAAAATAAACCAAAATACAATGCAGTCATATATGGCTCTCTCCTCTCCTGCCCAAATTGCTAGATATGGCAAGGAACAAACATATATAACTTCACTAGAGACTATGTTGGGAAAGGAATCTCATGAAATTATTGAATAAAATTGGGACTATTACAAGAAAATTACCCAGTGATGAAGATATATGAGATTATGTATGTTTAAAGGACCTGCCAAGTACTAAAGAGTAAGAATGAAAAATGGTCAACAAAACAAAAATATTTGAACTTTAAGGGAAAAGGTAAAATATGAATAGCTTTAAGAGAATAAGACAAATTCTTTACAAAAGAATAAAAAATGAGAATAATGTCAACCTTTTCATTACCTAAATTGAATTATATAGAAAATATTTTGAAAATAGTCTAGGGAAAATGACTTTGGGATTTTTAATAGAATGCTATACCCAAGCAAAACAAACTTTAAAACTGAGAGAACAAAAATAAATCTTGTGAGAACACAGGACTCAAAAACAGTTTACCTCCTCCACATGCTGTCTGTAAAAAATTACTATAGAACGCACTCTATGTGTTAAAAGTTTTGAAACAGCCAGGTTCATTCACATGACAATATTCAAATAAATATTTTATTAATAAAATCCAAAATTACACAAATATGAAAATTGTTATTCACAGCACAATTTATAAAATAATTGGACTTATGTCTAATAGTAGTAATAGTAGTTAATATTAATTGACATCTTACTCCACCATGCATTTTGCCTTTGTACATCATATTTTCTCAGCCTTCATAGTTCTGTGAGATAGGTACTACTTCATACCTATTATATAGATGTGTAAACTGAGGTTTCTTATGGTTAATTTAGAAAGATGGAATTCAAACACAAGGAGTCTAATGCCAAGGTCCTCTTAATAACTATGTTCTTATGATATTTTGTAAAATGAGAAATTATTGAATATCATAATATCAACTAATACGGATTACATCAAAACAATAACTGTCAGAGGGGGTGGTCTTGCAGATGACATTAGGAATGACCCCAGATTTATATATTTTATATATATAAAATAAGGCAAAAAACTAAAAAATAATATGTTGTTCATTAATATTTATATAGTATGTTCTATATTAATAAATAATGTATTTAATAAATGTATATATATATACAGAGCAGGAGAGAGTAAATATTTAAAAGACCTGAATATTTACATAAAAATAATTAAGTTGCACAAGGAGACTAAACTAGCATGTAGAGTTAAAATAGGTAACATTTATTGACTCCTTAATATATTCCAAATGCTTATGCTTTTTTGAGAAAGTAAAAGTAACATTTTGTTGTCATGTGAAAGTTTCTGAACTCACTTCACATGCCCTGCCAATTGCCTGTAAATTCTTATCTTTCAATTTCTGTGCATCTCTAATAAAATAGCCACAGGCATTAATATATTAAAGTACTTTAAAATACTCTTCGTTGATTAACCTAACACAATACTTACTATATCAGAATGGTATTTAGACATGAAATATTTTAAGCATATTAAGGCTCTTGAAAAAAAATTCTCATCATATTTTATGGCAAAATTGAGAGATTTGCATGAATTATGCCATTGTTACTTTATCACTATTTAAAAAATTATGTCCCGGAAATATTGAGTAACGGATTGTTTCAAACTGGAAGTAGGAGTTTTGGGGAGCTTTCTTAAGTGGTGTGTTCCAAAGTCTTATCTTTGGCTCTATTCTTTTCTTCATATTTATTGATGTCTTTGATAAAGTTATTTTGGTTGTAGATGACAAGATCTGCCAGAGCAGGGAGAAAAAATTCACACTTAATGAGTGCAGCTTCAGATAAACTGAATAAGGTGGAAATAATGTCTCCAAAACAAAACAAAATAAAACAAAACATAGGCCCCAACTTATACATGCATATATACACCTACATGGATACGCTCACATGCTACAGAAATTGCTTTCTCAATTTAGTTATCCAAGGATATAAGTCATAGTTGAAATAAGTCTTCCATTGTGTCAAAACATATCTAGTCATATAATCCCTGATAGGGGGAGGTGGTTGCCTGTATCACACTGCCTGAATAAGGTAAGATCTTTTTGGGCTCCCCAAAAGCTATTTGTGTTATAATTCTAACCTTTTATGCATGGGACTTAATTGACATCTTGAAAAATCTTAAATTTTCAATGTGCTGCTTTTAAGCAGATGTATAGAAAGCTTGGACCAAACTCTGCATCAGTAAAGCCACATATTCTTCTAGAGTGAGAAATCACAGTCTGTGCCCAAATGACAGAAAAATAACTGTGTACAGTTTTCTGAAAAAAAAAAAAAGACAAAAACAAAAAAAAAGGTTTCTACCTAGAGTAGCAAAAAACTAGATTTCAAACAGATCTGATGAGATAAACAACCTGAAATTTAGCTATAAAAAATGCAATGTCTGGGTTCAGACTTAAAATACAACAATAAAAATACAGAATGGGTGGGGAAACAGGGGTAACTGATTTATTTTTTAAAAAGTTCATCTCAAATTATGTCTCATTTTATTTTAATGTTCACTAGTTCATTGCGCATCTATAATAGTAAATAATGTCCTCCAAATTTAAGCCTAAATAAATGAATTTAGGATCCAGATAATGATGCTTATTTGTAAAACCCTTGTAATCTCAGCACTATGCTCTAATTACAGTTATTACAAATGAGATTAATGAAAAAACAAATAGCATAAGAAAAATTTTAAAAATATTTGAAAAAGTAAATGTAATAACCATCTTCAGATAATTGATTGACTTCTGAGTAGAAGAAAGCAGATTTATGTCACGTGTGTAGGACCAGGACAAATCTTAGAGAAGCTGATATTTAATCAGTTCCAGTAAGAAAAATGATTAGAACTGGAATAATCCATTAATAAGTATAGACTGTGTCACAGTCTCAGGAGAAATACAAAGTAGCTTGTTCAAATAAAGTTTAGATAAATATCTGTGAAAGGTTTTGTAGAAGGAATTAAAATCACGTAGTCAATTCACAAAAGCATGCCCCAATCTGGCCATGAGAAATAGGTTATCAAAAGAAATTCTGGACTCTGAAAAAATCACTAATGTTATGGGCCAGTAGAACAAGTACCCAGGAAATAGACCCATATTTGCCACATGACGAGCAAGCTTTACCAACACTCAGCACATTGGTGACTTGGCCTAATTTGTAAAAGCATGCAATGTTAAATCTTGCAGGTAGATAAAAGGTCATCTACGCTTGTTGTTCTTACCCTGGCTGCTCACTACAGTTGCATGTTTAAAAAAAAAAAAAAAAGAGAAGAAAAAGTTATCAATTCCTAGTCCTCTGTACCCTTAGATATCTTGATATAGGTATTTGGTGTAGTTTTTTTCTTTCCTGCATCCAGAGCTAAGAGCCAATGAAATGGTCTAACTTCATTACAATGAGAGTGAATGGCAATCCCTATGGGTACAGTATACAAAGTTTTCAGTATTACTCAGGAAAGAAAATAACTTTCATGTTTATTCATATATCAAATAAACACTGAGTCTTTTTACAAAGACTAAAAATAAAAGTAAAGCTAAAATAGTTTACCATCTACTGGATGAGACAAAGGCATAAACAAGTAACTGAAGGACAGTATGAATATAAATGGAAGAGAGATATGAATTTGGAAAGATAAATGTGAAAATTATAATCTTGAAGGGAATGTTGTGAAGTGGTAGTGTGAATTAGAAGATTGGCAAAGTATTAGGACACATTGGTGAACTGAGATCAGCTTGGGAAGAATCTCCTATACACTAAAGCATCTGAATCTTATCCTAGAATGAAATTAGAGATATTCGAGACAAGGAGAGTAGCTCATTTCTCTTGCCTTTTTCCACTCACTCCTCTTTTCTCAATACATAGACATATAGAAGCAGTTGTTGCTGTTGTTGCTGTTGTTATTATTATTATTGGGCCTAAACTAGGTAGTCTTTAATCTTTTGAACTTCTAAATTGGAAATTCCCTTCTTGGTCCACATATCAAGGAAGAATACAATGTTTGTCTCTGTTGTCTGAAAGGGCCTAGAACTAGAGATTGCATGAATTTACAAAGAGGAAATACAGAACTTTGGACAATCATAGCTTCAGAACAGATTTTTGAACTACTAGATACAAGAAAGGAAAAGGATTCAATGAGTAATTTAGTGATAGAATTATTTTAAGAGCCAAGAAATCAATTAAAATGCCTTGTCTAAGAATTATTTATGCATCTGTTTTAAAATAGTTATTATATTATTAAATATATTAATATTATATTGTAGCTAACACTTTTTTGGTGTTTATTGCATGCCATTCACTGTTATAATTGCTTTATATGTTATTAAGTCATGGAGAAAGAAAATTTTTACACAATAAATTAAAATTTCAAAATAAATACATTATGTATTTATTAGATTATTTCAAATACACTTCAGTATCAGGATACATTGAAATTACAGTAGGGAATACAGGAAATACAAGTTAAAACAGTCATACAAAAATTATGTTAAGGCTGGCTTAAAAATAACCCTAGATATAGGCCACATGCTGTGTTCAAATGAGGTCATGGTCTCAATTCAAGCTGATGTAAAATCCATAAAACATGTTTTTAATATTTGGCATCCCTTGTTTATATGCGTGTGAGAATATGCACGTGAATAACAGCAATTTAATAAAATTATGCAGACATATGGCAAGAAGCTTGGCTTCTTGGCATGTTTAGCAGAATGACTTTAGTGATTTTTGAGTTATAAGTGAGCAAAAAAAGAATACTTTTTAACTTTGTAAAACATTTGGATTTTCATAACTCCATGTAATCCAAAATAACAGCAGTTATAAACTTTATCCTTGGCAACCTTAACATTCTTATTTCAAACCAAAAGAAGCTTATGCTGTGAAGTCTATGGAAATGTAATCATCTGCCATCTATTTTCAACACAGGCAAAAGAGGAGTTTAGTTTAAGACCATATTTAACTAAATAATTAAAACTCTTGCAATTTTCTGATTTGTTTAGCAGTATAGCTGAAATGAGACAGCTAATTATTTCTTTTTTTTAATAACAAGAAATCTACACTTAGATTTCTAAATTAATACACTCAGTAATTTACTCCTATGCTAGCTTAGTGCTATCACTTCAGAAAATTTTTAGTTGAATGATATGCAAGATTTTTTTTTTGCAATTTTTAATCCATTTTGATAAACATAATAAGACGATTGTTGGTGATATATTCTTTGATACTCTGGCATTAAAAAAATACATGCTACATAATTTAAAACCTTTACTATAAAGATGATAGTGGTTTTAGTTTGCATCTCCCTGATGATTAATGATATTGTTCATTTTTTCCACAATCCTGTTGGTCATTTGTATGTCTTCTTTTAAGAAATATCTATTTATGTCATATCATCTTACCCCAGTCAGAATGGCTATTATTAAAAAGATGAAAAATAACAGAAGATGGTGTGGATGCAGAAAAAAGGGAACTCTTATATGTTGTTAGTAAGACTATACATTAGTATATCCACTATAGAAAACATTATGGAGATTTTTCAAAAAAACAAAAATAAAACTACCATACAATCCAATAATTCCACTACCTGAGTATTTATCCAAAGGAAAGAAAATCAGTATTTCAAAGGGATACCTGAACTCCCATGTTTATTGTAGCACTATTTACAATAGGAAAGATACTGAATTAACTTACATGTTCATCAGTGGAAGAACAGATACAGAAAATGTGGTAGATACTCACTGTACAATACTATTCGACCATAAAAAAGAATGAAATCCTGCCATTGGCAGAACTGTAGATGTAACTGGAGGTCACTGTGCTAAATGAAATAAGCCAGGCACAGAAAGACAAATATTGCATGTTCTCACTCAGATGTGAGAACTAAAGGCATTGAGCTCATGGAGGTAGAGAGTAGTTACCAGTGGCCGGGAAGGATGTGGGGCAGGGGTGTGAAGAGATGTTGGTTAATGGGTACAAACAGTTGGATAGAAGGAATAAATTCTAATGTTTGATAGCAGAGTAAGGTGATAGTAATTAACAGCAGTGTATTGTATACAGTTGACCCTTCGCAACACGAGTTTTAACTATGCAGGTCCACTTATACATGGCTTTTCTTTTTCAATCAAACACAGATGGAAAATAAAATATTCACAGGTGCAAAACTCTCCTATACAAGGTACCACTATTTGTATATGTGAAATCTGCAGGGCTAACTACAGGATTTGCATATATACTCGTATTTAGGTATACATGGGCCGGCCTGGAACCAATCCCCCACATATACTGAGGAATGGATCTATTTCAAAACAGCTAGAAGGGAGGACTTGGAAAGAAATAATAGATACTGAAGGTCATGGATACCCCGAGTGCCCTGGCTTGATTATTGCACATTCTGTGCATGTAGCAGGTATTGCATGAACTCCATAAATATGTGCAAACATTATGTATCAATTTTTAAAAAAGGAGATCAAACATTATATTTTATTAATACATAATAGTTGTACATATTTGGGGGGTACATGTAATGTTTTGATACCTGTATACAATATGTGTGATTTGGTTGGGGTAGTTGGGATCTCCATCACCTGAAACATTTGTCCTTCCTTTGGTTTTTTTTGTTTTTTATTTAAGGGTTTTATGAGGGTACAAACATTTTGGTTACATTTTATGTCTTTGCATTGGGGACATTGCAATTCTTCTCTTCTAGCTATTTTGACAGATACACTTTATATTATATTTGATAGGCACATGCATAAAATAGTACGCCATAGTTACAGAAACCAATAAAGAAATGCATATTTTTTCAAAGTTAATAAAAGATGATACTGGATTTTTTTAAAGCCACATTATTAATGGTTTCTGGAAAGATAAAACAAAAAAATGTTTTCTTTTGTTTTTTATCATGAGGCTTCATTTTAAAGCTTTGAGATCATGTATTTAATTTGCCATTCTTGCATAGTATAAAAGGCATTACAGGTCAAACATTATTATCATAGGCACAAAGAAACTTCTCAAAGACTATTGTTAACATTGATTTTCAATTATAAATGTGTTACAAAAGTTTTACTGCTCAGAACTTTTTTGCCTTGGTATATAACACAGTCTGACTCACATATGGATAGCAATAATCACTTGTTTACCATTTCTACAAAAGGGAAACAGGAGAGTCATAACTGTTAAATGATTACAAATGGAGAATTTTAAACACAATTAAATGACATATGGGTGTTTTGTTTTCTTTTCCCATGGCCAGTTCCTGCAAAATTTTACATATTTCTGTAATTCCAAGATGAAGGGTGGCTTTAAAGTCTATGATAGAGATTGCAGTTTATTTTCTTATGGAGAAAAAACCCAGGCAGTATATTTTTATTTCCATTTATAATTGAAAATAAAAGTTTTTTGTGTGTGTATGTTTGTATGTTTGTGTATATGTGCATGTATGTATACAATGTTCTATATTATTTCAAAGTTATTTCAAGACTATTCATTTTTAAGTAACCATGAGTATTGAATAGTTACACAAAACTTTTCAAATTCTTTTTCTGCTGGAATATTATACGTGGTTACTCATGCTCATACTCAAGAAATATTTATTATTTACTGGGCATCTATCAGTTTCAAAGAACTGTGGCAAGCCTAAACCCAGTGAAATTTGTTCATGGCTACCTCTAGGATCAGATACTGGAAAGAAAGGTTTTGAGTTTCATTCCCACCTTTATCACTCTATGTCATGCTACTTTACAAACCTTTAAATAAATGGTTTCATTTCATTTATAACAGAATTTAAAGTTTATATAGCAGTAATATTAATTGGAGCAGGGACAGTTTTTAAAATACTATTTTACATTTCAGTGTTAAAAATAAAACATTTTAGTGTAGGTATCTATTTACTTTCAGTTTGTGTTGGGAAGGAGAAAAAAACATTCTCTTCTCTGACAGTTTAGAGGTTGAGGTTTTTCTGAGAGTTGCTCTTTATTGGCAACTCTGTGTTTAAAGAATTGGTAGTACATTAATTAGCCTCCCATCCTGGCCATTGATGGAAAGAATACAAAATACATGCTAGCATTCATGATGGTGTAATTTGAAGCTGATGAAGTCAATGCAAATGTCATGTATAGGATTTTTCAGAGAGAGAGGAGAGGATGGGATAGTGACAGAGTGTTCCTCTATGAAAGAAGTGTTTGTTCAGGCTGCAAAAATGAACTACTTGTTGCTGTGCTCAGCTGGCTCAAATCCACAAATTTTAGACCTCACATGTTCTTAGCATCCCTTTGTTTGGTATACTAATACTGTATTTTTAGCAGTTATGAAGATTCTTGACATTGTTCAAGTATCAAAAAACAAAGTGTTTTTTTTATTAATCCATCCATCAGTGTAAGAATTATGCCAAACTCCATACACACAAGGGCACATGGCTATATTGTAGATGTTAGCATTAAATCAATGAAATCCTTTGCATTCATCATTTTCTTGGTAAAAATGCATTTGTGTTCTGTTGTTATCATGCATATTTATTATTAGGTTATTCTAAATAACATATTTTCAATATATAACTTAGCAATGCTTTACATTTTATAACACGGCAAGATTTGAGAAGTGTTTTTAATCAGAATTAAAAAAATAAAGTTTGTTTTACATATAAACAGAGAGATACCAAGCTAATCCTTATGCCCCCTTAATTTAGCTTTAGAGTAAGTTGAATTAGGCTATGGCTCAATTAGAAGCTTCGTGTGTGTGTGTCTGTGTGTGTGTGTGTGTGTGTGTGTGTTTAGAAAAAAATATGATGGCTGTGGCATAAAGGAAGAAAACAATATTCCTTACTATCTACCATTATATAAATGCAGTAATTTTTAAAGTGAGTATATATTTACCATACTTTAACTTAACAGTGTGATATTCCTGGATAGTAAAACATGTAAGTATAAAAAAAAGATAGGTACCAATCATAGCTAGATATATGTTTTTAGGGATTAAATCAGATATAAATCAGTGTATTAATCAAATTTTAAGTATAGTTATGACAAAATTTCAAAAACAATCAAAATTTTTTATCAGCAAAATATACTTCAATTATGAAATACAGTAAGTAATTACTGAGCCTGATATAAGTTTTGGTAATGTGTTAATCATTTCATGCTACCATTTCAAATTAAGCTAAAATCATACTAAAATTACAGAAATGCTTACATTTTTTACAGGTCATATATTATAAAAATTTAAATGACTTTTAATAGAATAGCTTGTTCATAGAAAGTCTCACTGATAGCTTGTATAAAATATCCACTAACTATGTAATGAGAAATTTTCATTTGGAAAAATAATTTTAAAATTTATAAACTACCTAAATTATTGAATAGTATTATTCTGTAATACATTAATCTGGTATTTTAATGAAAGATCCTAAATAGTTTTTTTTTAAGTTCAACCAAATACTAGAGAAATTATGAAATGATGGATATATAAAACTACAAATTTTTTAGGGCTGATAATAAGAATCAATATAGAACTTAAGAAAATTAAGAAAAAATTAAACAACCCCATCAAAAAGTGGGCAAAGGACATGAACCGAAACTTTTCAAAAGAAGACAGAATAATGGCCAGCAAACATGAAAAGGTGCTCAACATCTCTAATCATTAGGGAAATGTAAATCAAAACCACAATGAGATAGATATCACCTAACTACAGTGAGAATGGTCTTTATCAAAAAGTCCCAAAACAACAAATGCTGGCAAGGATGTGGAGAGATAGGAACACTCTTACACTGCTAGTGGGACTTCAAATTAGTACAACCCCTGTGGAAAGTAATTTGAAGATATCTCAAAGAGCTAAAAATAGAATTACCATTAGAATTTAGAATTCTATTCTAAAAATAGAATTACCAGCAATTCCACTATTAGGCATCTACCCAAAGGAAAAAAAAGACATTCTATGACGAAGAAATCTGCACTCGGATGTTTATGACAGCACAATTAACAATTGCAAAGCTGTGGAAACAACCCAAGTGCCTATCAATCCATGAGTGGATTAATAAAATGTGGTATATGTATACCATGGAGTTCTCCTCAGCCACAAAAAACAATGACAAACTAGCACCTAGCACGTCTTATATTATCCTGGATAAAGCTTGAGCTCATCCTTTGAAGTGAGGTATCAGAAGAATGGAAAAACAAACACCACATGTACTCAACATTAAATTGGTACTAACTGATCAATACTAAGGTGCTCACATGGTAGTAATATTCACTGGGTGTTGGGGGGTGGGGGTGGGTAAACTCACAACCAATGGATACGGAGTGCACTGTATGGGGGAAGGGCATGCCCTGGCTTGGGTGAGGCAAAGGCATTATATGTAACCAAAATGTTTGTACCCCCATAGTATTCTGAAATTAAAAAAAAAAATTTAATAAAGTTAAGTTTGCATTACTTTTTCTCTCAAGACACTCAAAATAGAAGACAAACTACATAGTGATTCTCAAACTTTAGAATATTCTAGAAATACCAGGAAATCCTGTTAAAACTCAGATTACTGGGCTCATTTCTGATTGAGTGGGTCTGTGTAGGACCTGAGAGTGTGCATTTCTAACAGACTCCCAAGTGATGTCAGTGCTCCTGGTGAACATAATGCTTTGGAAACCACTAGATTCATAACAGAATAAGGAGATAATGGCATACACAATGGAAAAAAATAAAAAGCCAAATTAAATTTCCATTATTTTCAAAGATATCATTACATTTTCATTTTCACTTATTTATTAACTTTGTTTGAACAAAGTTAAGTACATTAAGTGGCTTTATCCTTTCATCCAATCATAGGCAGATTCTATAATCTTATGGTCATTTATAGATATGAAAACATCAGATAAATTTAGTCAGGCTTAATTCTCTAATCTCATGTCTGATTCAATGTTTGTTTTCTTTTCTTCTCCACCTAAGTCTGGCTTGATTCATGGTCCTAGTAACCTGTGTGCTGTAGGTGGTATGATCTGCTTTCTCACTGCTTCCTCTATTTTGTGTAGTCCTTCAACCTCCACTGGGTTCTGATAGGAACAAGAGAAGTAGAAGGAGACAAGTGTCTCTTGGCTGCATTTTCTCCCTCTTTTACGTAACAGTAGTCAAATGATTACTGATGCCCTTTGTCATACAAGTCTAAAGGCTGGCCATCTCCCTGCATTCATGGGTAAACCTACTGACTGGAGATACCTGGGGGATGAATTCTTCTGGCTTGTCCTCTTCCAATCCTTCTTCAGCTACTATCTCACAGCTGTTTGTTCACTTGACAGGCAGGCAGCCTTCTCCATGGAGATACTGGCAATATGTTTCAAATTTGAGTATCATCTACTGTAACTGCAATGGTAACCTCATGCATCTTTGCCACATCAAATGATGGTGATGGTTGCTGTTTTACCCAGTACCATCTTTCTGCCTAGGATTTTCACTTCAATTCCTGCTTCCACTCCTGCTTAAATAAGCACAGGCAGCTGATATTTGATGTGGGAACAAGCCATCAGTAGGGGAAATGGGGCCACCCTAATTCTCTGAGTAATTTTGTTGGAAACATCCTCACTTTGCTTAAAAGAGAGGGTTCAGAAATTGGATTAGTATTAGGGTAACAGAGCCAGTTCAGCCTCTCTTATTAATGGCTGAAGAGATTGTCTGGTCTCGAGTTGTTTGTTACTTGATACCTCAGAGTCCCCAATTTTGTATTGTACTAGTCATTTTAGGGCTACATAAAAGTGCAATCAAGTATATTTTACATTAGTAAAAGAACGTAATAAAAATTCAAACTCAGAGCCAATGTTGAGAACAAAATCATGAAAATCTCATTCAATTTCCCAGAACATTTTGGTAGGGGATTTGGAGCATTTCAACAACAGTTTAAAATTAGTGCATTTATGAGAATATGTTAGAATTCAGGTATTAATAGAATCAAAAAGAAAATTCAATGGTGGGAGTAGTCTGTTTACATAATGGGAACATCAGATAAATTTCTTAAGCAAAGCAGTATTTGAAATAGAAAGAAGCGACTGATTTTAAATAGACATTATAAAGGCAGCCGGGGGGTGACTGATGTAATAGAATTTGCATACAGAAATGCCTGGCTCTAGGTCAATTTAGTTATCTGGCTGTTTGGATTACTGATCTGTTTCTGTTATTCTAAAGTCTCAGTTCTTCTAGCTAAAAGCTTCAAGTGACTCTTCTAGGTATTAACTACTCATCTAATTTTCTAATATGTAAAATGGAAATAAACCTTTCTCATAGGACTATTATAATGATTGAGTGAGATAACATATACAAGGTACTTGGACACTTTCAATACAGGTATAGTATTACAGTCCGGCAGGATCTAATAGAAGTAAAGTAAGAACTTGATTAAAATATTAGATCTGAAATTTAAAATAATGACAAAATTTCACAGGGACTTAAAGACCAGGGAAGTGGGACTCAAAATTATTATGCATAAGAATTACCTAAAAGGATTGTTAAATTTAAGGTATCTTCAACCCGGAGTGAAGCCAAAATAACAGATTAAAACAAAATCTATTCCAGGTTATGTTTAAAATCAAACTTTAAAAAAATACAGCAGAAGGGTTGATCTCGGTTAGCAGACCATAGAGAATAGAAAAAAGGCATGAAAACAGACCAAAGATGAGTGTCACAGAATATTTTATCAGTAGCCATAGACTTATTAAAACTCAAAATTAAAGTGTATTGTCCCATGCACTTATCCTATACATTTATTTAGAAATATTTCGATCTGTCCTTTATTTTTGCACTTTCTGCTCAACTGTGGTTAATATTTAATGAACAGGTTTTATAACAGTTGGTATTATATAATCCAAATCTACTACATATATTGCATCTTATTTTTGTCATAGATCCTACTGAGGTTATGCTTTGAAGACAGTGAACAAATAAATGTCTAAGTAATAGTAGGAGAGAAGAAAAGTTATTTGCTATGTCCACATCATCTTTTTTAAGACAAGCAAAGCCATTAATTAATTAGAATTAACCTATGTTATTCTATTAAAGAAATGTAACAAAAGTCAATTCCACCAATTGTGTAAAATGACAATTTTCAATGTTGGTTGTTTTGAATTCATTTACAGTAGCAGAGTTAAGTAAAAACATTCTAATTATTAACAGAATTAAGATACTTCAGGACTTTAGCAGTTTACATCAGCAAGTGGTGGAATAAGCAGCACTGGACTTTCCTTCTTGTATAGAAACCTACTGATTCAGCAACAATTCATGGACATTAATTCCCTTTGTGAAAAAAATAGTAATTAACTAAAAGATTCTTGTACTTGAGAAAAATGAAAAACCAGGCTCAATGAAGCTGATAGGGAGATCTGGGACACTCTCTTTGGAAACTCTGTCCCAGGTTCAAAGCCTTATGAGAGACCTAGCTCCAGCCTTTGCCCAGGGAAGGGAAGGGGTTGGTTCATGTGTCCAATATCCCATTTTTTTCTAAGAGGATTCCCTAAAGTACTGTTTTCTGTCCTGCCAATCTTGAAGCTTTGACAAGTCTGGCACAGTCTTGTCTATGTAAAATAAAGAAAAATGTCTCATAAATAAATTTATCATGGTCAAGAGTGCAAGGTACATGAACAAAGTGAAAATTTCAAAAAAGTGATAGAAACTATAAAAACATACCGAACAGAAATCTGTCAGCTGAATAACACAATAAATGAACTTAAAAAAATGCACCGAAGGGGGTTCGACAGCAGATTAGGTCAAACAGAAGAAAGGATAAGCGAGCTCAGAAATAGATCACAGAAATTATTTAGTCAGAGAAACATGGGGAAAAAAGAGTGAAGAAATTCTGAGGAACTTAAAGTGACACCATCAGGCAGAAAAATGCATGTGCTATGGAAGTCCAAGATGGAAAAGGGGGAGAGGAAGGACCAGAAAACCAATTCAAAGAAATAATGACTAAAAACTTCCCAAATATGTGGAATGAAATGGACATCCTAATCCCAAAAGCCCAAACAACCTTGATTAAGATGAGCCAAAAGTAATCACAAAAAAATGTATATCTGTAGGAGTTACACACACAAAATGAAATCAAGCATATCAATATTAAAAAACCTAACAAACCACAAAGGAATGGCAAAAGAACAAAAGACAGACTAGAGAACTATAAGACTAAGAAAAAAGAACTAACAGAATAGCAATAGTATCTTTCCTACCAATACTTACTGTAAATGTAAATGGTTAAATTTTTAATCAAACATTGAGTGGCAAAATGGATAAAAACAAAACAAAACAAAATAAAATATAAAAGAAAACTCAACTGTATGCTGCCTAGAAGACACTCATTTTAAATTTAAAGACACACATAGCCTGAAATTAAAGGGATGGAAAAAGATATTTCATGCAAATGATAATCAAAGAGACATGGGGTGACTGTATTTACATCAAACAAAATGGATTTTAAATCAAAAACTGTCACAAGAGACAAAAGACATGATATAATCATAAATTCAAGTCATAAAAGGGTAAATCCGCAGGGAAGATAATATATGCCTCCAATGTCAGAGCATGTAAATATGAAAAGAAAACATTGACAGAACTGAATGAAGTAACAGCAATAAAATAATAGTAGGAGACTTCAGTACCCCACTTTCAATACTGGACAGAACCCCCAGACAGATCAATAAGGAACAAATAGATTTAAATAACATTACAGACCAAGTAGTACTAACTGACTTATGCAGAGTATTCCATCCAACAGCAGCCAAATACACATTCTTCTCAAGTTCACACAGAATTTTCTCCACGATAGATGCCATGTCAGTTCGTAAAATAAGTCTTAACAAATTTAAGGAGATTGAAATCATATTGGTATGTGTACCATGGAGTACTACTCAGCCATAAAAAAGAAATAATACCTCTTGTATTAACCTGGATGGAACCAGAGACCATTCTTCTAAGTGAAGTGTCACAAGAATGGGAAAACAAACATCGCATGTATTCACCATTAAATTGGAACTAATTGATTAGGACTTATGTGCAAGTATGGAAATAACATTTATTGGAAATCGATCAGGTTGGAGCAGGGAGGAGGGGATAGGTAAACTGTCACCTAATGGGTATGGTGCACATTACCTAGGGGATGGGCACACTTTGACTCAAATGGTACAAAAGCAATTTATGTAACCAAAACATTTGTACCCCTGTAATATTCTGAAATAAAATAATAAAAGAAAAGAAAAAGAAAAAAAAAGAAATCGCATCAAGCATATTTCCTGATCAAAATGAAATAAAACTAGATATTAATATGAGAAGGAAAACTGGAAAATGCAGATGTGAAAACCAAACATGTACTAGAACAACTATTGGGTCAAAATCAAAAATCAAAAAGGAAATTAGAAAATACTTCAAGTAAATGAAAATTAAAACACAATATACTAAAAATTATGGGATGCAGCCAAAGCCATAGTAAAATAGAAGTTCATAGTGGTAAATTCCTATGCTAAAAAAAAGAAAGATATGAAATAGCCTAACTTTACACCTGAAGGAACCAGAATAATAAGAAAAATCTTAGTACAAAGTTAGCTGAAGAAAGAAATAGCACAGAGCAGAAACAAATGGAATAAAAAAACAATTAAAAGTCAACAAAACTAAGAGTTGGTGGATTTTGAAAAAAAGATTATGAAAATTCACAAACTCTTAGCTAGACTAAGAAAAAAAGAGAGAAGACAAATAAAATCAGTAGTGAAAGAAAAGATATTGCAACTGATGCCACAGAAATAATAGGATCATAAGAATTTACTAAAAAAAATTATACTCCAACAAATTAGATAGCTTAGAAGAAATGAATAAATTCCTAGAATATACAAACTACCAGGCTAATTCATGAAGAAATATAAAGTCTGAACAGGCCTATAACAAATACAAAGATTGAATAGGTAATAAAAAGCATCCCAACAATAAGGACAAAATAAAAGCTCAGTACTTGACGGTTTAACTGTTAAATTCCACCAAACAATTAAAGAAGAATTAACTCCAACCTTTCTCAAACTTTTCCAAAAAAAATGAAGATGAAGGAACAATTCCAAGCTGATTTTATAAGGCAAGCATTACCCTGATAGCAAACCCAAAGAAAAAAAACAAAAAAGGAAACTACAGATCAATAGCCCTGATGAATTTACACATAAAATTCTCAGCAAAATCCTAGCAAATACAATCTAACAGCATATTAAAAAAGATCATGAACCATGACCAAGTGGGATTTATCTCTGGTATGCAAGGATACTTCACATATGAAAATCAATTAACGTGATACACCACATTAGCCAAATAGAGAATGGAAATTACAGGATCATTTCAATAGATGAAGAAAAAGCATTTGACAAAGTCAACACCTTCTCAAGATTAATATATATATATATATATATATATGCAACTCTTAACAAACTAAGAATATAAGGAAATTATCTCAATATAATGAAGGCCATATATGAAAACCTCATAGCTTTTTCAATGCTCAATTTTAGAAAGATGCAAGCTTTTCCTTTAAGATCAGAAACAAGGGAAGCATGAACATTTTCACCACTTCTATTGAACACTGTATTGTAAGTCTTGGCCAGATTAATCGGCCTAGAGAAAAAAAAAATCATCCAAACAATAATTAAAGAAGTAAAATTGCCCTGTTTCACATTATATAATCTTGCATGTATTAATAGAAAATCCTGAAGATGCAATAAATGTTAAAACTGATAAACAAATTAAGATTATCAACATGCAAAAGTATTAAAAATCAACCTATAAAAATCAATTGAGTTTTATTGTTTTGACAACAAATTATCAGAAAAGAAAATTAGGAAAATAATCACATTTATAATAGCACCAAAAAAGGTTAAAATAGCCAAAAAAAAAAAAAAAAGATTTAAAAAATATGCCATGAATTTGAATGGACATTTCTCCAAAGAAGACATACAAATGACCGACAGGTATATGGAAAGATAGATGCTCCACATCATTAATTATCACGGGAATGTAAATCAAAACCACAATCAGATTTCACCTCTTTCAGGATGACTGTTATAAAAAAAGCAATACAAGTGTTGCAAAAATGAGGAGAAATTGGAACACTTGTACACTGTTGGTAAAATGTTTCAGTCGCTAGAAAAACAGTAAGGAGATTCCTCAAAAAATTAAAAATAGAACTACCATCTGACCCACCAATCCCACTTCTGGGTATATATCCAAACGAATTGAAATCAGGATCTCAAAGAAATACAACCACTATTATGTTCATTGCAGCATTATTCACAATAGCTAACTTATGGAACCAACCTTCATGTCCATTTACAGTAAATGGATAAAGAGAATATCGTGCACGTATACTATTCAGTATTTAAATGGAATGCTATTCAGTATTTAAAAAAAGAAGGAAATTCTGAAATATGTGATGGCATGGAGGACATTATGCCAAGCGAAATAATCTAGTCACAGAAAGATAGATATTGCATGATTCTATTTACATGAGGTATCCAAAATCGTCAAATTTCCAGAATCAAAGCATGGAGTGATGATTACAATTACCAGGGGCTGAGAGGTGAGGGAGATGGGGAGATACTAACCAAGGAGCAAAACATTTCAGTCAAGCAAAATAAATGACTTCTAGAGATGTGCTGTACTACATTGTATCTGTTTTCAACAACATATTGTACACTTCAAAGTTCGTTAAGAGAATAGATCTCATGAAAAGTGTTCATACCACAATAAAACACAAAGGAAAAAAAAGAGAAATTTCAGGAATATTTGCTTCTAATTTATTTGTGTCTGAAAATGTAAATTGAAAAAATGATTTTTTTTAAAGTTCCGGACTATGATAAATATGTAAGAATCTTTTTTTGTCCCTCTGTTATTATTTTATTTATTTATTTTTATTTTAATTAACATGTGAAATTGTATATATTTATATACCACATGATGCTTTGATATATGTATACATTACAGAATGGTTATACCACATGATGCTTTGATATATGTATACATTACAGAATGGTTAAAAGAGGCTATTTAACATATCCATTAACTCATATACTAATTTTTTTGTGTGTGGTAAGAACATGTGAAATCTACCCTTTCAGCAATTTTCAAGTATACAATATATTGGGATTAACTATAATTACCATGATGTCAATAGACTGCTTGAACTTACTCGTATTGTGTGTAATTGAAATTTTGCATCCTTTGACCAGTATCTCCCCAACCCTCCTAACCTCAGCCTCAGTAAGTCATCATTTTACTCACTGGTTCTATGAATTTTATTTTTTTAGATTCCAATGACTAGAAATATTAAGCAGCATTCTTGAGAGAGAATTCCAAGAGAGAATTTTTGTTTCTTTGATGATGCTATACTTTCCAGCTTCTAGTTCAGCTACATTCCTCAAAAAATTATCATAAGAAATGACATTTATTTAGTATTTATCTGTGTCAAGTCAGATAATATGAAGCGTCTGAATTTTTACCCTATTTGCAAGCAACATATCAGCCTAGTAAAGTTGAATATTCATATACTGACAGAAGGACACAAGAGCCTGGGTCAGAGACATACACAGTTTATTATTCATATGGCAAGAACATCTAGAGCACCAGCATGTGGTGGTTCCCTATGGACCAGGCCCCACAGAGCTTGCCATCACAGGCGAGGAACCCTAATTTTAGAAGATTCTGACCCTTATCCAGGTTACCTGTTACCTACTCATACTCCTTTTTAGAGAAAATGAGATTACTTATTACCCTGGAACACAAGCAAATTTCTTCCATTGAAGAGTAGGATGCCATCTCTATTTAATCTCATAATGTAAGTGATGTTTTGAGGTAGGGGAAGAAGTGGCCTTTTATCTTCAATAGCCTGTTATGAACATCCCCGCAAAGTAAAGGAACCTCTTAGTCGGATATCCTAGATATTCCTTACTCCCTGCCACTTTCATACTATTACTTTTGTTGAGGCTTTTTGATGCTATCATAATTCACCCTTCTTTTGTTGAAAAAAATGCAGCACATTACAAATTGTTCACAAAAAATCCATTTAGTTATATCTGTCTATTTTATGCTTATAAATGACATAGCTTTTGAGAATTTTGTATGATTTTTATATTGTGCTTGGTTTCCTATTGCACACAAAGAACTATATTATACAGTGCTAGAAAATCCTTCAAATGAGGATAGATGTGATGCTTGATCAAAAGTTATTACCCAGAGTTAGAAAAACACATCAGGAATATACACATATAATCATCTGTGCAAGCAAGGAACAAGGAATCTTCCCAGCTACCTCAGACTTGATATTTTTCTGGTGATATTTAGACGTACTTCTGACTTTAAAAAGCAAAAATGACTAACATGTCTGCCACTATGAAATATTTTAGACTCAATTATGCCCTTTGCCCACACGACATTCACAAACCACCCACCAAACCACCCCTTTACCACATCCTACATTCCGAAGATCTTCCCTCTTGCCAGCTTACTTTTAGTTGGGCTAAATTGGTTCAAACACACACACACACACACACACACACACACACACACACACACACCCCACCAAAATTAAAATATTCATGGCAACCCAAATAAAAAATGTTAGATGTAACAATGTATACGATAAGTAAAATATATCTCCAAATTTGGAATGTGGCATCATTAATTAAATTGTTTTAGAAGTATTGACATAAATATTTGTTTTGAATTATCAAATTGTTAAACCACTTCATCTTTGCAAGATTAGTATGAACATGTTTATAGTTTAAAGTAGAATATGAACTTCCCATTTTCCAGAAGCATAAATTCAATAAAGAATTAATTTGAGCAATACCTTTATAGGTAAACTATAACTAATTCAACTAGTTAACTATTATCAAACTAAGCATACGTATTTGAAAAACAGAACATAAATCATTAATTGCTATCTTCTTTTAAGATGTGATATATTAATATTCCTCAAATAGATCAATTTGAACAGCACTTTCCATATTCAAATTATTGGTTTCATACTCACACACCTATAACTATCCACCCGATTTCCCTATCCTTCCTGTATTCTCTCACATTCTCTCCTTGCTTTGAGCAATCATCAAGATCTATGTTTTGGCAAAACCCTAGAAATCAGAATGAGACAATGTTCTAGATTTTTCTTCCTTCACCACTCTATTTTATATTATATATATATATTTTTCCCTAAGGTCAACATCCTATTTCCTCAGCTTTCAAGCTAGGTTATTTCAACCTCAAAAATGCCATCTTCTTGCTTACATACATATTATCTTAGACCTCTCTTTAAACTGATGAAATTTTCTTCCAAGCAACATAAATTGTCCCTGACCAAAAAATGGTGTATACTTAAACATCTTCTTTGATCATGCTTTCTCTATATGCCAGCAATTAACCTTGACCAGAATTACGGAACAACTGGTAAATAAAATCAAGGCATTAAATCGAGTCAAGATGAAAAGTGTAGTGAAGTAGATGAAGATATCATTTCCAATAAATGTCAAATAGAGTTAAACCAAATATTACTTAGGCACTGACCTCAAATGAGTAATTCTAGTGCTTTAAAACTAAAATTTAAAAGTTAGGCAATTTTCTTTATATTTTAATAAGGTTGATTTGGTTATTTGCATAGTATATAATAAACACTTTATCTGCAAATGAATAGACTTTCACACAAAGTGCTTAAAAGCAATTGAAGACAAGTAAACACAGAACAACTTGAAATTTCATTGACTATTGTCATAGGCATGCCGATAAGGCTCTGGTACACTACTGGTTTGTAATAATATATACTGTCAGTAGTATTTAGGGATAATGCACATGCATACTAATCTGCATGATCTCTTTCAATGTCACATACATGTCATTCAATATCAGAAATTCAGTTCATGACAGAATTGTTTTGGTGGTAATTAAGGTAATTAAAGGTGATATAGTAAAGGTCATTTTATAAGATTTGAACGAAAAACCTTTTTACCAATGAGTGAATTACCCTTTAATGCTATAACTTTTAACTATAATATTTTCTGATGATGTTTATATTCACTTATGGATAAAAATAATGAAATGCATACTTCTTTCAATTTTCATTATGTTGGTTGAAGTCACCTCTGTCATAAAAATATGGAATGAGCTTCTATTTTAAAAATTTGCAAGCTTTCTTATCACTCATTTTCTCTAAATTAATTCACACTTTATTTCTGAAAGAATGGTTAATGCATAATGATGTAATACTGTGTGCTCTAAAACATTTCGTAAGTGACTGATCAGAATCCTCAGGCCCTATAACTTATTTATGATTGCTGTTAATGAAAATTTTTAAATTTTCTTTCCCTTCTAATTGACTAAACATTTCCTGAAGACAGAAATTTTTTTGTTCTGGATATCATTTCACCATTGGTACCTGACATTTTAATGAATTCAAGTCAATAAGAAAAATAACCATAATGTTATTATATAGAAAAACAGAGAATTAATTATTTTTACATAGCAATTTCCAAGGTTCCAAGGTAGAGAAAGTCTGCACAATGCATAATAATTTTTTTCTCATTTTTTATTTATCATATTAATGTTTTAAGTGATCTTTTTTGGTAAAAACATACTTTAAAGGATTTGGTGGACAATGGCATTAGTTGCGTAGTTCTTAAAAAGCAAAATAGCATCTTATTGAATAATATTAGTTTAATCTGTTTTTCTTCCTTCACTGAAAAAAATATCACCTTCTGATCAACAAGTCATTTATTCTGTATCATTCCATTTTCAAATTCTCTCAATAATTATAATCTAATAATTATTTGTACCTTAAATTGGAGAAATTCTATTTAATAGTGTTATAAATAAATAAATTGAATAGCCATAAGTTCTTATTCCAAAACTCTATACAATTTAATCCCTGAATACTGAAGACATCAATCAGGGTGATTCAGGTAAATACTGGGGACAGATAATTTTTATTACAGCACCAAACGAGGCCTCTAAAAAGCTTTGCTTAGGCTCTGCTTTTTGTTATTTTAAATTGCAGAAAGATAAAAATGTTTATTTATCTCACAAGTTCTCAATATCTCCAACCAGTCTTAAGACAGGCTTCACATCTTCCCTAAAAATCTCAGTTAGGTAGAATAGAAACAGATACAACATTAGCTTTAAAGCTTGAGCAGTTCCACACATGTAATTACAACAATGTTAACGGAGGGAATGGAGCAAATAAATAAATAAAAACTGGACTGAATCTTCAACCTTCAAATTGCTAATGTGAGTCAAAAAGAGTGTTTTCATGTTGCAAATACTTATAAGCCCTAGTGACTTTTGTAAAAATCATGTTGTTAGTTTTGGTGATTTATTTTACTTAGATATGCACTTAACTTTTATACATAAATATATATGTAATCTCTTTAAATATATATGTAATTTATTTATATACAATTGATTATACCTATATACATATATAATTCATTTAACACTTACAAAATATTTTTTATGTCAGGTCCTATGTTAACTTCTAAAGATACAAATGGGAGAAATGCAGCCACAACTTCTAATTCTGCTTAAAATCTAACAGAAAAGACTGACCTTCATTTCTAGTCAAGAAACCTCTGCTATAACATCTTTTGATACAATAAAGAGAATAGATAGATGTAAAACCCAGTTTTGCAAGTTTCATTTTATTCTACCAGCCCTTCAAACACAGATTTGTAAGGAAATATGCAAATTGGTGGGAAAATTGCTCATTTTCAAACTTTAATTAGCATGGCTTACTCTGTATAAGAAGAAAACTGAAAAATTGACAAATTCATCACATTGGTTAAACAAAAACTAATTTTAAAGTTGTATTTGAATAATCTGAATAATTCATGTGTAACTGTGTGGTATTTTAAATTTCCTTAATGCCTTATATCTATCAATGTATGAATGAATAAGAGGTCACATATAAACAACCAGGCATGGGGACAAGATTAGAAGATAAAAATAGCACTGTCTTAAAAAATATGATGGAAGTAGGTTTATAACCTAGACATTGGTCAACAGTGAATGTATTATAAAATAAAATCTTCTCAAACATGTAAATTCTCAAAAAACAAAATCCTCCCATAGATCATTTCTGTGATTTATTGATGAATGAGATGTGACAAAACCTTGGAGTAAAGCAAGAAAGAAAATATAAAAATAAGGCAGGGAAACAATTTAGTAAAGGAGAAGAGTAAAAGGGAGATTCCCAAGGTAATGATAAAAGAAAGTTCGAAGGATGAGAACTAAGCAACAAAGGTAGAAAACAATTCAGAAGAGAGTAAAAGAAAGATGGATTTCAAGAGAAACATCTCTATCTCTGGAAAAAAAGATGAAGTTAGATATTATGTGATTCAATTCTCCCTATTGATATGAAATTTTTAATTATTGTGTGTTTTCATGGATAAATACAAATAGAAAAAATTAAAAACTTTGAGATTGAGATTGCAAAGTCTCAATTAAATGCTATATAAGAAAGCAAATATCACTATACCACAGTAACAAAATTTCCATAGATATAACAATTACACCCTGAATATTTTACTTCCCCAAAGTGATGTAATTGTACAAGGAGGATAGGAGATCAAGAAGTGTGTTTGGGGGTGAGGGTCAAGGGGTGACGTATTAGGTTGAGTAAATACTAATTTTCCGTAAGAAGAATCAAAAGATTATATCCAAATTTGAAGAATTATGAAATAACAGAGTATGTTTGTTGGTGAGAAAAATTGGAAATTAATAAAATATAAAACAAATAATAGAGTTGCAGTGCTTGACTCTAGCATGGAACAGGGTGGGCAAATGGCTGTAATTTTTTTGTAATAGCATTTGTATAGCATTATGTGTCTTTACTAGCATAATGTTTTAATGGATAAAATAACAAATAGATTTAAAATAAAATGAGTAGCTTCATATTTTTTAAACTGTTTTGAGACAATGATTTCAGCACATTCACGTTAGGAAAACTTTCCAGATAAACAAACTGAAATAATACGTTCTTTAATAGATACTGTTATTGTAATTTCTGTCATATGCTAGACCATTCGAAGTAGAGAGAATGAAATGGACTGAATTTCCAAGCTATTATAAGGCGATTCTCAATTATTGTGAAAGAAATGAAATCCTACAAGAAGACTTTAATGAGGCTCCTGGCTTGATCAGAAAAATAGTTTTTGGTTCACAGATTGGGGAAGGGAGAACAGACTGCATGTTTTCTCAAGTTGTTGTTACACTGAATCTCACCTATTCTTTTTATTTCAGCAAAAGTCTCAGGAAACCTGCCATGATGTGCTCTTTGTTGGGTAATAGGTGGAGGATAGAGGGTGGGAATAAAGGGAAAAATGAAAGAGAAATTCTTCAGTTGACTAATATGCAGGGCTGGAAGTGGAAAAATCTAGGTGGTTTATTTTAGATTTTAGACATTGAAGTGATAGTGGATAGGAGACTGACAGTGGAATAACGGTCATTTTATTCCAGTCAAAATTTACAAAGAAAGATAAAAATATTTTCAGAATAATTTTTACCAGAGAATGCTATGTGCTTTCTATGCCTTATTTTTGCCCTCCCTACTCATTTCGTATTTAAAGAATAATATACTCCCCAATGCCTAATTTACTCTATGGTAAAAATTTAAATGTATAAAATGTTACATCAAATTTTTCAGCTTTTATAACACATTGGATTAACAGTAACAGACTCAAGTGCTTGTTACTTCGCCTCCTAAACAGGTCTTGGGAAAAAGAATTCATTAGAAATCTCACTGGAAATAAACTGCTGAAATATGTTACTGACTTCTGCCACCCATGCAATTGCTTATACAACGTGGCAGTGAAAACAAATGAGAGAATAAAATATGAAATCTGACAATCTTTTAGGAAACTGGGAGCTAGAAGTGACATGCACATGTCATAATAACTTTTCACAGTTTACAGAATAACAGTTTCCAATGTAGTTTCTCCAGTTTATTTCCCTTAATACAAACTACTATCCTAAAGTATTAATTCCCTAATATTTTCACAGTTTTTAAATGAACAGTGAGGCTAAATGAAGTTAATAATCTTCTCAAGATTTTATGATGTCAAATATCATAAAGTCAATCCAGTTGTCATAGTAATTACAGATATCCTGTGTTTTAATAAAGTCAATGTTTCTGGCAAAACATATTTGTACATTTTGGACAATTAAATCATATCTAATATGCTTGCTTAAAAAAATCTGGAGATTTTCCTGGTGAGAAAAAAATCATCACTTAATCTTTATGTGTCTCAATTTCATATGTGAAATTGGCTTAATCAAGCACAATTTCTGATTCAATATGTCAGGTAATTGTTACACATTCGAATTTCCCCAATGCCCAAATAGAATACATAAAGTTCCCTAAAATGAGAAGCTGATGGACTGTATCATTGAAAAAAACCCGATTTATCTGAAAATCTACTTCCAATATAACTAAGATTACTAAAAATCAATATAAACTATATTTAATTTAAAATATCTTTGAAAAATATGGAAATTTTGATAGGCCAAATATGGAATATTCCCTCCTTGTGAATTAGATATTTCTCAACTTTACATGTTGGAATGAATACACAAAGATAACACTGAAAAGATTCACTTATTTTGAGAATATAAGAAAATACATGTGGTTGAAAATTTTTATAACATTTGTAGAATGGTTTCATATTTCTTAAGATAAATAGTCTACCAAGGTACTAAATCTAAGTCTCTGTTTATTTCACATCAAATATGGTGGAAGAAAGCACAGTGAGACCCAGCCATGAAGGAGAGCAGAATTAATCCACTTTCAACAAGATGAATTCCAGATTCTCAAAGATCCAACAGAAGACTTTTTGGAAAAGATGAAAGTCTGTGTTCACCTTTGGTCTCTGTGGGGATCTGTCTTGCATTTATTGGATTTCAGGAAGCCCATTGTGCTTACAGTTGTCCTAAAACTCAATCCTTCCCGTGTCTTGAGATGTAACATGCCCTTGAACATTTGCTTGTGGTATTAGAGACAAAGAAAATTATTCAGAATCCTTCTGGCTTCCTAAGGAAAGACTGGAGAAAGATGTAAAATAGCATGCTTCTGAAACATAAATTCTGATGAAATTATGGCGATTACTCAAGACAGCATTTCAAGAAGATTTCTTTAGTTAATTCTTTACACAGGTGCAAAAAATTGCAGTTATCAGTTAGGCAGCATTTGTGTTATTTGCCAACTCTGAGCTATATTATTCTGAAAGCTCAAAACTCTCACAGGCCTTAATATTTGTATGGGCTGCAACATAGCTATGTATCACATCATGTAAGAGAAATCATCATTTTCCTCACTTCTAAATTTCAATCCTGTAGTAATCTACCATTTATGACCACATGAAAGTAGGAATATAAGCTTCTATTACTATGCAGTACTACCTAAGATGGTCAACATCGGAGTACACTGGAGTTAGTTTTCTACTAAATTTCCATTGCATATTATTTAGGCGTCCTCTTAGCAAAATTCAGTGGTAGCAGGACCATGAACCGCTATACGATATATGCTGTTCTGTAGAGAGGAAAGACCAGTGTGCAGCGGTTTGTACAGATGAGAGCTCAGTAGCGCTGTAGGAAGAAGGGGACAGTGGAAGGAAAGAACAAGTGAAGACAATCTCAGGCATAAACGACAAGGAAACTTTCCCTCAAGTTGACCTCAAACACTTACACTAACATCAATGGAGCTCCAAATTATCTGGAAATCTTTTATCTCTCAAATAATCAATTGGGTTTTTATGCTATTTGATCATAATTTCCCAACATTGTAACTCTATGTATCTCTCACATGTCTGTTCTTTTATCTCATTTTGACTTTGATGTTTTGATCCCTAGTCTATCTCATTTTTAGTACCCGTTTTCTCATTCTGCCTGCTTTTTCCATGCATGTATTATCACTTAAATCACTGAGTTACCAATATACTCAAATTCTTTGCTATTTTTCTCTTTCACTGCATTCAGCTAGCAAAACTGTGACTCTGGATTGAAGTAAGTGTTATTAGTGATACAGTGAAGACTGGAGCAAGGGAAGTTAACCCATAAATTACACCGTAATTTAATGGTTTTATGGCTCTAATTACATTTGAGATTTCAGTCCTGAACTGCAATAACTCCTCCAAGCTCTTAATTTTTAACTTGGGCATCTTTTTTCCTTCATTCTCTGTTACCTCTTTCATCAGAGGAAAATAAAAAGCCAGCAGATGAGAACCCACTCAACTTTCTGCCATCGAACCCACAAATCTCCCCTTGTCTAGGAATCTGACTAAGATTTTCTGTAGATCTAGATACTGACTAGTGAGGGAAGAGGGGATGATTTTGTGTTGTCTGGCAGAGCCCATTGCAACCACGTTACCACCCTCATGGCAATATCTCAGTCATGGTGATGATGCTGGAAATACATAACCATTATTTATAAACTAGATCAGGTCCAAAACTATTTTGACAATTTCAACATTCCCTCCTCTGCAATGTGAGTGGAAAGGGTAATGAGGGTTACACTCAGTGGCACAAAACACAACCAGCGGCTTCTTTGATCTGTGCTATAGCCTCCATTACCTATCACTTCCCAATTCATGGTTGAACGGAATTTAGGAGTGTCCTTCAATGGATCCTGTTTCCTGAAGCTCCTGGAGGTGCAGAGTCCTTCTTGACTATCCAGCCTCAATGGACTCATTGACCTGCTGACTCAGATCAATGCTGGTCCTTGGGTTGTACATTAGATGTGGAAAGTCGTTCATCCTATGTACAAGCTATTTCGTTTCCTTTGACCACATCTGCCCTTTTCCTCCTCCTACCCCCCACACCACCTGTGGTAATCACTGTTCATTCTTTATCTGTGTGTTTATGAGCTCTTTTTATTTTCTTATCCCACAAAGAGGTGAGATCATGCAATAATTTTCTTTCTGTGTCTGGTTAATTTCACTTAGCATAATGCCCTCCAGGTATATCCATGCTGAGGCAAATGCAGGATCTCTTTATTCTTTAAGGCTGAATGATATTCCATTGTGTATATATAAATATAAATGTGGAATATATGTGTGCACATTTTCTTTATCCATTAATCCGTCATGAACATTTAGGTTGTTTCCATATCTTAACTATTGTGAACAATGCTACAATGAACATGGGAGGGCAGATATATTTACAAGGTGGTGATTTTATCTCCTTTGGGTATTATACCCAGAAGAAGGATTGCTGGATCATGTGGGAGTTCTATTTTTAATTTCTTTAGGAATCATTATGAAAGTAGAATGGAGTTTCCTAAAGGTATTAAAAATTGAATTTTCTTTTTAATTCAGGGATTATCAGAAAAAAAGGTTAGTTTTCGTCATTATACTTTTAAACGTTCTCAACCATATCGATTTCTTATTTGCATATAAACAAATAATTTAATTTGTATTTGCTGACATAAGGTTCTTATGAAAATCAATTCCTATTGGACAGTATGATAGAGAAATATGTACAAAATGTCTGCCAGTATGTGAAAGTTCTCAAAAAAAATTAATGGGGTAATTATCATCTTAATTAATCTTTACTTCTAGAAAGGGAAAACCCCTCTTAATTGAAGGATTAACTACTTATACTTTAATTATTTAAAATATTAGCACATTGAAATTTTGGTAACCCATATCTCTAAAATCTATTAAATATTTACAATACCAAAATTTATATAAACTAGTGACTAACTTATTTTATGGCCTCATATCTGACATCCTGGCCTCTCATTTGTATTCCTGAGCTTACTTAATGGCCTTTCATTAAATTAATTTCTGGACTTGATTTTGTAATTTAACCTGAAAATAAGTTTATGCATTTATAGAAACAAATACATTGCATAAATTCGAATGTTGATTTGTGTGTATTACACATATTGTGACCCAATTCTTTCTTTTTATTTTCCAAAATGTCTTTGAACACTTTGGCAATTTCTTGAAATTGACAGTCTTAGCTGCTATTCACTTGTATTCCTAATTATGTGGCCCATAGATTCACATGAATGAGAAAACATCAAAAAGAATATCTTATTAGCATAACCTCATGTATCAACTGACAAGAATTTGCTGTTAACTATTTAATTCATTTTAAATCCTAATAATAATCCACTAGTCTTATCTTTCCTTGTTACTTGATTTTAGAAGAGGGTATAGATATGGAGGAAAAAAATAGAAAAATAAAAGACATTGGATATTTCAAATTACAATATTAAAAACATACAACAATGAAAAATCTTTGCTTTTCATGTATTTTAAATAATGGTAGAATAACAATTTTAATCATTGGGTATTATATATGATGTTTTTCTTTCTGTATAAACATGAGATTTTGACTAATTTATAATGAAAATTTTTAAATCAAAATAGCGACAGAATTAAACATATGCCCAGATATTTTTGTAGGCAAGGTATTAATAATGAATAAAGATCCATTTATAGACACATAAAACAAACTATCTCATAAAGAAAAGTAGTCAGAAAATTCCAAAGAAAATGGGTACTAGGCTTTAAATTCCATTTAAAACTTTAGCTCTACTGCTAATGCTCTTCATATTTAATTTCTGTCCATAGAAACTGGTGCTTATGAGAAAGCTCTCAATTAGGATAATATTTGTTATGTCAGAGTCTGGTAGCATTAAAGCAAGAGAAGAAATGTAGAAATTTGAACATAAGAGGAGAGTTTTTGTAAATTCTATTTCTAGATGTGAAAATAATTGTTAAATATGGTAAGTACTGAATGTGTCTAATGCTTACATTTGTGTGTGTGTGTGTGTGAGGCTGTAGCAATTAGATATTTCCAGAGAAACAGAACCAATAAAGTCTCTATCTATCTATAATCGATCACTATCCATATCTATCCATACATAAACAGATTTATTTCAAGGAATTGGCTCACATTATTGTGGGGGCTGGCAAGTCCAAAATTTTCTCAAAATTTTCATTCTGGCAGGCTGGAAACTCAAGCAAGAGTTAATGATGCACTCTTGAGGTATATTTCTTCTTATCAGGAATGACTCAGTTTTTGCTGTACAGGCCTTTCAAATGATTACATAAGGCTCACCCATGTTATTGAGAGTAATCTCCTGTACTTGAAGTTAACTTATTGTAGATATTAAACTCCTGTGCCTTTATAGCAACACTTAGATTAGTGTTTGACTAATCAAGCACTAAAACTTGTTAGTTTGACACATAAAACTAACCATCACAGGGGCTATGTATATCTGTACGATCCATAACAGAAAATAACTTAATAGACAAATTTTCTTTATTCTACTGCCTTCTGGCCTTTAGCAGGAAGTAATTTTCAATGCCTTTCATATTTTTTATGCATCACTACTGTATAAGCAGAATTTTAAAAAATGTGAGATAAGCTTTAAAAAAACTTTGAAATTTAAAAGTTATAAATATGTTAAGCATTTTTATTAGCAATGAATCTGAATTAAATTTTATCACTCAGTATATCTGTAATTTTCTCATTACCTACTCTATTTAAAATACAATAATTTTGATATACAGATGCTATATAATCACTACTCTTTACATGCCTTATCTAGTTATTGACTTATTTCCTGCAAATAGTCCCAAATTAATTTTTTCTTTTATTGCATACTATGTTTAATGGACTTTTCAATGTTGAAGATTATCCTTAAAGGACTACCACATTATATTAATATTATCAATTAAATCACTTCAGACTGACAGATGTTGGTTTTCCTGATCTCTTTTTGCCTTTAAAATACTTCTGTCATATGATTTTCTCTCTATAATGGGACTAAAACGAAGAACTGTCTTTTGATTACCTTTTTATCAAAATTGACTTACTGCGTTAGACAAAATGTTTTATTGCTATTATTGTTGGTATTGTTATTTCATTTTACAAATAGAATGAGCCAGTGTCGATTTAAGACTTAAGTATCATTTTGGATGACTAACTAGGAGGTTCTTTACTTTTTTTCAGGCCATGAAGATTTCTGTAGCTATAATACATAAAAGAGTTAATATAGCTACATCATTGCAATCATCTAGAGAATTTGGCATTCTCTAAAATTTGTATAATAGCATTCTTCTTTCATTATTTCAGTTAACAGAAACTACCTTTTATTCCCGATATTTAAAAAATATTTTGCATTTAAAATTTTTTACTGTTTTGTGTAGTCAACTGAATCCTTACTTCCCATTATTTTCATGATAAGATGCATTCATATTTCAAATTGCCAGTTCAAAATATTATGTAAGCTATTTTGTTGGTATTGTGATAGAAGAGATGCAGATTTTTATATGTATCTTTTTCAGTTTACCTTTTCATCAGTGCCTACAGGGAGAACCAAGAGATAACCTTGGAATCTAGGCAACTAGATAGGGAACATGAAAAGAAAATAAGTTTGAAATTGCAATGGCAAGGTTGTCTGCTCTTAGCAATATTCCAAAACACAAAAAAGCAAGACAGCTGTGATAAGCAATGAGGCAGAGAGATAAAGGTTTCTGCTTTTATACATATCCAGATATGGTAAGTTTACTGATTCCCGCTTGGGCATTTAAATGAGTAAAAAGTACTTTGAAATAATATTTTCTTTTCCGACCTATCAAATTACTGCTTAGAATATTAGCAAATACATTCTAAAAAAATAAACTCAAATATAATCTAACGAAGGAATATTTCTTTTAAATCTTACATACAGAGGGCAAAATACTCCAAATTACTGCCTACTATATTTTAAGTACTCCATAAAGATTTAAATAACAGTTGACCAACTGCTTTGGATATTGATGAGTGGTAGAAAAGTCTGCATTTGTTTTGCCCTCAATAATTAAAATAACAGCATTAATTCTAAATTGAAACCCCTTTGGTTCTTTGCCCTTGATATTTGATTCCCTTCCAAGTTTTCAATTTTCAGTAGTAAATCATATTCTATAATATGCAATGTACAATGATGTTATCAAAATCTGTCATAAATATCCATTACATTTCTACCAATACACCCACTTAAAATTTACATGGAAATACTATCAGAGTTTTAAAAATTGGACTTATCTACCATTTGGGCAGACAAAAAATAGACATACATAAACAATGAAGGTTGAATGACCAGGCAGTTCTCAAGAAATAGGATCAGCAATATTAATAATTACTTGTGTTTTCTGTTGTCACAGCCCTTGTGCAAATGGATTTGAGTTCCCCAAGTCAGTATGTTCATCTACATAAAAGGATGGGTTTGGAATCATAGCTATGGTCAAGCATCCATTGTATAGCATCCTTGTAAGTTTTTGCTTATTAGTGCTAAAATCTCTGGCTGGAAAGAGGTAAAGAAATACATTTTTTACAAAATCAGGTCAACTGAACAACTTCACTGCTAATATCACTAACTTCCCGTAGGTTTCCATATGAGCTTGTCCCTGAATGAATAATTAGATCTGACTCTACTTTCCAGGTTTTCTACATCATATCCATTGAATGGGTTATCACCACAAACAAATCACTAGGCAGCTTCACTGTTTTCTGATGTGCAGTTTCAGATATCGTATTTTTTCCTAGTTTCACATACAGAAGGATATTGAAACATATTGTATGCATGCTTGAATTAAAATTCATTTTAATGTTTGTGACTATGATTTTCTTTCATTGTTTATATTGACAATATTAGAATTCATATGCAATCTTTATATTTCAAACTTTTAACTATTTAATTCCTTAAGTGGAAACCGTTCTTTGATAGAGATTTCAGTACTGCTACATTAGTTTTCTGTTGCTGCTAGAATGAATTACCACAATTTTTTGGCCTATAACAACATGCGTTATCTAACTTCTGTAGGTAAGAAATGCAGATGAGCTCGTCTGGTTTTCTGCATAGGGCCTCAGAGGGCCAAAATCAATGTCAGTGAAGCTTTGCTCCTTTCCGGAGAGGCTCTGGGGGGATGAATCAACTTCCAAATTCATTACGGTTGTTGGAGGAATTCAGTTCCTGTAACTGAGGATCTAATATCCTTGCTGGCTGTCAGCTGTGGAGGGCAGTCTTCGCTCCCAGAGGTTGCCTGTATTTCTTCTCATACTTTGAGGTGCCCACAACACCCCTCCTATGCCTCCTCCTCACCTGTGGTCCCCAGCAACAGTAAGTAGATTCCCTCTCAAGTGATGAATCTCTCCACCTCCCATTTGCTGCATCTCTCTGCCATCATCTTCTTTATCCAGCTGGAGACATTTCCCTGCTTTTTAGAACTCATGTGATTACACTGGGTGTGTGCACCTGGGTAATTCAGGCTACTTTCCCTACTTTAAGTTCCAGGCCTTTAATTACATTGGCAAAATTCCTTATGCCATGTAAGGTAACACTCACAAGTTTTGAGGGAGGGAATAGTGTGCATTTGGGAGGATCCATTATTCTATCACAGAATCCCTCCTAATCCATGGGGATTCATCTACCTTCTCCTTTATCTTAGTATTTGTTTGTCACATTTTCTGAACCATGAATACAACACTTACCATTATGTAATGATGCAGCTATCCTCAATTAAAGAAATATTTTGATGTTTCTACCTTAACTGTAGACTAAGTAGAATGATCAATGTTTTAATTGCTAAAAAAAAAAAAAAACTTGAATCAGAATTTTAAACAGTACCTGACATTTACCCAAACAATAGCATTTTTGATGCTAAGAAAATCAGTAAATTGAGTATTAAAATATTAGACATATTTTCTGGTCTATTTTTTCTGCATTTCTCAAGTAAACACATTATGGGATCTGAAATCCCATGCTGTCATGTCTTTTTTACGTCCTTAACAATAAGACTTTGCATTAATGCTGGCTGAAATCAATGAGTGTGTGACAGAATATTCTTTCCATACTTAATTAATATTCTGCATAGGCTTTTCATTTAAATAGTTGGTTCCTATTTTCCATTTATTCCCTCAGAGAACTTAACATTCTTAGGCCAGAAAAAGACATTGTAATTTGTACCTTTCAACATGTTCTTTCCCCTCTGTGACTTAAACATTATCCATATTTTTATGTTACACAGGATAAGTATTTCAGTGAAAAATATCTTGACTGCTCATCGGTCCAAACATATTGTTTAAAAATAATATATTTCCAGTCCTAAAAGTACTTGACTATCAACAACTCTTCAAGTTTAGTTTACTAAAGTTTATTATTTCCTAAAACGTATGAAGTAAAAAAAAGACATATTTCAGTCCGTATTTCAGATTATTTAATACTAATTTTACTCCACTCATCCCTTTTTCAATTTCCATAAACTAAATAAACATATGTAAACTCTTTAAAGTTTCTAAAGCATGAAATTATTTCTGACATAAGCTTACAATTACTGAGTCCACTGATGAGGCAGAAACTCAACTGATTACAGCAGTGCCACTTATCTGATATTAACAGTAAGAAACTCTGTGCTTCCATTTCGGGAATTTAATTTCTTTGCAGTCTGTCCCTTCAGAACCCAGGACATTTCTGGAATGATGGATATTCTACGAGGAAGGCAATGTCAAGCCTGAAGACATGCCTGAACACACTGTGGTAATTTATGACCTGCTTTCTTGGTGCTAATGTAATGAGCTACATCATAGTTAAGATTCAAGAAGATAAAGAAGCTGTAATTTCACTGTCTTGACATACATTGCTACTAGAAAAAGAAACCATTTTTGAACAGATAAAAGCCATTCACAATTGTTTCTATATGTTATTATATATAAATATAAGTGGAATTAGACTAATCATGCAATGAAGTATTTTCTAGCACATTATCATTTAAAACTGATAATAAAATATTTAGAAAAATCAATATCTAAGTGAGCATTCATATTTTATTTCTTTATATGGCAACTGTATATGGAATTTAATCTCAATATCTTTCTAAGCATTGACTATATAATAAAATATTAATAATATCCTAAAGTTACACACACACACATATACAAACACACACATTCTTGGACACAATGAGAAGATCCTATTTAGAACCATTTTTCTAAAACAGAAGTTTAAGCCAGGAAAATACATTGAAAAGTTATTTGGAAAATTGTATTTTTAGAAGAAAAAACATCTTTTACAATGGAACTCTGTTTAAAATGTCCATCTAATACTGTAATATCCTTTATAATGCGTTCGAAAGTTAAATATGTGGTGGTGAATAAATGCATTCTTTTATCTGTTCAAATATAAAACCTTTATGTATGTTTCAAGTCAATTGTCATTTTTATAGTCTCCAGTTAAAATTTTAATTACCTGTAAGAAACTCGGGCACAGGATTTTATTTAGTTGTTTGAATATTTAAACAGGTCTCACTCTTTTCGCCCCAAGCTAAATAATATCAATGGACATATCACTGTCTGAAATTTTCAGTACAAGGTGGGTTTCTACTAAAACAGCTGTAGTTATAACACCAAAGAAAGTATGAGATAAATAGAAATTTTAGTTGATTAATTTTTCAAAAAAACCCAAACATAATTCACATACAACCGCTGTTTTAAAAGTTCACTGATATACTCTGGTTTCTCTTCAGATCGTATAAATCTTTCGCCTTTTACTAAAAGTTCGCTCATGTCAGAGTCTAAGCAGCTGTAAATATGGAGAATGGCAGGTATTTCTTGAAAATACAGTGAAGACTTTGATATACGGTATACATTTTGTACAATGGGCTATATGAAGAAATTCACATCAACATGAGATTTTGACTTTGCTTATCAATGCATGTTTTCTCATAGATTTTGGTATCTAAAGGTATTCCATCACGTTTTCACTCTCACAGAATCTTTTCCGTGAGATTACTGTGGGCCATTTCAGCTCAAATCTAATTTAGTTACCTTCTACTTTCAAAAACCACCTTAAGCTATCATTTCTTATGTTACTGAGGTAAATCACCATGTGGATGCATACAATTAGATTCATCTAATCTTCTAAGTGTGTAATACATCTGATATCCTCAGCTCCTCTGGATTTTTAAAAAAATAATATACAGTTCAACTCACTTTGCAGATCAAGCTTTTTTTTTTTTGAGACAGAGTCTGGCTCTGTTGCCCAGGCTAGAGTGCTGTGGCATCAGCCTAGCTCACAGCAACCTCAAACTCCTGGGCTCAAGCAATCCTCCTGCCTCAGCCTCCCCAGCAGCTGGGACTACAGGCATGTGCCACCATGCCTGGCTAATTTTATATATATTTTATATATATATATATATATATACATTTTTTTTTTTTTAGTTGTCCGGATCATTTTTTTCTATTTTTTTTTTTAGTAGAGACGGGGTCTCGCTCTTGTTCAGGCTGGTCTCGACCTCTGACCTGGAGCGATCCACCCGCCTCGGCCTCCCAGAGTGCTCGGATTACAGGTGTGAGCCACCGCGCCCGGCCCAGATTAAGTTTTGTTTAATCTTATTGACTGCAGCCCCTCTCTGCTGTTCGCTGTTACTGTTTTGCCTATTTATCCCTCTTCTTCACTGGTCCATAAGCCAAACAGAAGGTTAAAAGAAGGGTCTTTCAGATTATATCATTACATCACAGAGTTAACTTTCCTCTGATAACATAACATCCATATATCAATGGGGGAAAAAAAAAAGAAAAATGAAATGAAAGAGAAAATATCACAAAGACGTTGACTGTTCATCACTATAATTGAAAACACTTTCCAATAAAGAATTGGAAACTTTGTCTCTCAACAAACTATTTTCAACCAAGGAGCTAATACCTAGGCCATCTAATTTTTTTCAGTGATCTTATCAAATCTTATGCAATAAACCTTTCTACATTGAGCCTACATATATGTTATCTGTCCTAGCCAAATTCATGGGGCAGGCGAAGTCATTTAGTGTTAGGTCTCCCAGGTTCCCCTTTTTTAAATTCAGATTCACCAAATACTTTCTGAAACTTCACAGTTTTGCTGGCCCTGTTGTAGGCATTTTCTAGAATGACACTTCTATTAATTTCTATAAAAATCCTATCCTTTCAATGGTATTACAAAAATAACAGTAGAGAAATGCTTAACCCCTTCAAGTCTTAAGGATTATGTGACTTGCCTGAGTCCCACAGATACTAACAAACATATTTAGCAACCAAATATTCTGAAGCCAAATGAAGTAAAACTTAGCTTTTATCTGTATTAACTGTACTTCTGAAGTGTTAAAGATACAATAATATTGGGTCATCAAATATTTAGAGACCTACAAACTCTAGATGCAATGAATTTAGCTTACGCCCTATTCTTTTAAGCCGATGACTCGAAATTGATTCTTTCAAAAGTACTCTGTTGTCAAGACCTCTACCTTAGAACATTGCCTGGAACAGTTCACTCAGTAACTTAGCTATGATGATTATTATTCATTGAAAAATACAGCAAAATTCTAAAAGCAAGTCATTGGTTTTTTGCCAACTTTTAAAAATGCCATTAAAAAAATTAAAGTAGAGGAAAATATTTTCACAGACTATGGCACAGTATGCTTTGCTACACTTGACTTTTTAAATGAAAATGCAAAATTCCATGCATATTATACAACATGAGACAAAGACCTAGGTCAATTATGAATTGACTTGATTGACTAAATTTTAGTTAACCAGCTCCAGATTTGTTTTACTATCCTCTAGTTTATTTTAGACATTCTATGTCGGGAAATATGTTTACAATAAATAAGTGACTTTAAGATTTTGAAAGTTGATAAATTAGTAAAAAAAAAAAAAGCTCTGTGTGTGTGTATAGATATATATTTATCCCTACATTAGATATTTTTCACATAGTGAAAGCTCACTTACTGCAAAATTGCGTTTTCTCATATAACCTCAAAATATTATAAATATATAAACATATGTACTTATATTTAACATGCAGACATATTTGTGTAAGTATTTTAAGCACATTTAATTTACAACATTAAAATCTATTTCCTGCTGAATTATTAATCCTATAATGTTCAAGAACATAGTTTAAAATAAAATACAATGGACATTCTATCATATATGTACTCTTAATGTAAGTGTCAGAATTTTATATTACAAACAGAATGAATTACTTATGTCTAATTTTATATCGAGGAAGGAAATCATAAATGTAACAAGATTTATGAAGACATTGGTCTTCTAATGGATAATGAGAACTATTAGAAGAGTTTAGGTCATAAATTTCACTTTATCTAAACTATAAAGATAACACAGACATTAGTGAGAATTTATTCGGTTAAATTAACCTGTCCTTGCTTGCTTTATTTTGTTCAAGTGAAACGTTCACATTTTAGCATAAAATATCTGGATTAACTCTGTTACTTTTTAAAACTGGGAAGGCTCAACTGCCATTAAAATCAGGGATTCAGTTTGGTACGCTACTGAAAACAGAAGTAATTATAAGAAAATATGCTTCCACACACAATTTCTTCCTAAATTTGACAGAAACTTTAAAACTAAGATAAGCAGAAGACCCTTTCATGAAGAAAGCGCTTCAGATTTTACAATGATAAAGGATATTTCACAAGCTTTCCATGAAAGCTTGATATGACACGTGACCTTTACATGTCATCTGCAGACATCTTGGAACCAGACTACTGGGATTCAAGTCCCAGCTCCATCACATGCTGATGTCTTTTTATTGTTTCAGGTGTTTTACAAATTCCTCAGGTGTCTACAAAGAGGTCACATTATCTCTCACTGCAATGGTATTTCCTTTAAGTGAGACGACAGATCCAAAACAGAACAGTGACCTCATACACACTTAAATGTAGCAAATTGAAATACCTTTTTTTCTTTGAAAATGCTTGGGGAACATACATCCATAAAATACAACATAAATTATATTAGACCAAGAGCTAATACTCAATCTTCCAAACCCAAACAGAGAAAAACAAAAGTAGATAATAATGCCATATATACACATACACTATCTAAATAGTTGCCTACTTTAAGAAACTGATAAAGTTAAGAATCCATCCTTTTCAAAATCTGCTAAGTGGGACCACTGAACATATATATTTTATCTTTCCTGGCTACATCTGTACCATCAATTTAGTTTAAAGGAGACTCCTTTAATAATTACTGATGGCCTGCTCTGATAATTTCGGTGAATTTTGTAGGTACCACTGGGACTTGAATTTGCCAGCAATTCTCCTCTCTCCTTAGTGAATGCTGTCAGAAGCTACTGCCAGGTTACACTGGTGGCTATATTAAGTTGTCAATGTGTATCTGTAACTCTGGCATTTTCCTAACCTCTCAACACATGTGTGATGCCATATATAGGTTTGAAATTCATTGTTTTTATGTGAAATTAGTATTTTACTGCTATTTCTTCTGAAATTTAATCATATTCTTCAGTTTTATATTTACTTCAGTTCATGGTAATAGCAGTCGCTGGGCCTCTATCACATTTCTGACATTACACTAGTGCCAACAATAATGAGAAATATAATCCCCGTCTTCAAGAATTATACCAATTTTCAAGGATAAGAAAAAACAAAACCTTTCCCCTTGATCACTTTTCACTGTATAGTTCTATCCCCGTAACCCATTCAAATCTATTTGTATTATATTAATGTAACCCAGCGTTGCTATTATTATTAAAGACTCTCAAGCAAGGGTATGGATAAACCAGCACTGTCATACACTCATGTGTAAAATAATAAGTATTCTATGAACAGTTTTTGCAAATCTTTATCAACATAAAATTATAAATGCTGTTCTCTTAGAACTAGCAATTCTATTTCTAAAAATATACATATACATATGTGTGTAGATATATACATGCACACACCTACACCTATGTGCTTATACATATACACTTATAAGATTGTTTATTGTATTATTTTCTTGTAACAAAAGATATTGGAAAATTTTCTTAAGTGACACATCAAATAAAGTAGAGTGTGTGGTGTGGGATACACAAGATATATTCAGGACCTGTTGCATTGTTTGCCTCCTGAAAAGTATGTCTAATAAACAGGAATGGAAGGATTTCTTATTTTATTTTTTCTAAACCTTTTGAAATTCAAATTATAGGAATGTTTTGTCTTAATAGCAACTGAGGGAAACATAACTTGAAAAATGAATCTTTAATCTTTCTTTCTCTTGGAGTCTCTACTGAGCCTCCCTTTCAAGAGATTGTTTAGCCTTCAAAAAATGAAGTGGAAAACAAAACATTAATTAATTTGCTTAAAGTGCAGCTCTAGGACCCAAAATGTATATGTATCACATCTTCATTATTTAAGATTTAAGTGTTTAAAACCGAAGATATTTATTATACTTCAGTGTAGCTCCTCTTTAGGACTTTTGTATTTTTACTACTATTTTGTAACTGAATAAAGAATAAATTTTGCTAATTAAATGAAATTTAAAAGACACTTGGTCATAAAAACATAAAAGAAAATTGAAACTAATATTATTTGTTTAGAGCCACCAAAGAAAATATTTTAAAAAAAGACTGGGATTATTTTGGATATGAATGAAATATTGTTTAAAAATTCATTTATTTTCTCTAAATAATTATTTTAAGAATATTGGGGGAATATTATCATTATGAATCTGGTAAGAACTTACATTTTTGAATTGATATTAGGAATAGTGAGAAACCACTGAATAATATTTTAAGGACAGGAATCAGATTTTGAAAAATAAGAGCATTAAAATTCTGCAATTGGAAAAATGTTAACTGGTTTAAAATAAGTAGATTTACATATTGATAATTATTGAGCATATATACAAGGGCTGTCTGGAAAGTATCCAGCCATTGCTAATATAATGAAAATGGCTACATGGCTGGATACTTTCCATTCAGCCCTTTATTTAATTATATGTAAATAAATAACACCCACACACATACTGAAATTATTCTGATCTGAATGTTTGTACCCCCCCAAAGTACGTAAGTTGAAACCTAATGCCCAACATGAGGTTGGTATTAGAAGATGAGATTAATAAGCACAGATATATATTTTGACATATGGATAAGTCAAGAGATCTCAATAGTTACCTTATTTTTTCACATATATCAATGCAACTTGTTACTCATAAAAATTCTCTGCATAGATTTGGTTAATAGATCTTTATAATTTAGCACTTGTTTCTGTCTTTTTTGTAATGCCCAAAGTCATTCACTGTGTTAAATAAGTGGTACAATTCATCTGTAGCTATGAAAAATGTGGCCTATCTATCCCAATTTGAAGTACAACCTGAAAAAAAGGATGTATTAAAATTGTGAATAAAACAACAAGCTGAGCAATCTGTTTATACATGTAATAGTTAAGTACAATTTTCCTTCTTTAGTAGACAAGAGATACTGGTGATGTTGGAGGGGACACAATATCTGGATATCCCATGCATAGGGGGAAGAACAAAATTATAATTTAACTTACATTGTGAATCAGTTTCTTATATAATTTAGCTACTAGTAGAAGGAAAGCAATTTTTTAAAATGGCTCTCATGTTATAACTTTCTATGGGCCTCATGCTTAGAGGATAAGAAAGTTTAATGAGAAATGGGGAATATGATTATATTTATTATATGTCTAGTATGTACCAGACACTGGGACCAAAAGCTTTGCAGTGCTACACATGTTATGTTAAATATTACTTAATCTTAGGAAGTAAGAGATCTCATTTATTCATTTCTTTGATCAACACATATTTCTGAATACCTACTAATATATATGAGGAATGTGGAAGTAAACAAAACAAAGAAATCCATGTCTCTACACAGTTTGCAATCTGGTGTAAAATAATGGCACCTACATATTATCAATGAATCAATGAGTCATATGCATAGTATTTTATGATGCAAATATACCTATGAAAATTATAGCAGGGTAAGGATCAGGTAAGGGCTAGCTTAAAAGTCCATTTTTAATAATACATTCAAGGTTGACCTCACCAGAAGGAACATTAAAAGCAGCAAGAGAGAAAGCATTGCAGCTATTTGGGGAAAGCATGGTCCAGGCAGAGAAAGGGAAAGGCCAAGTTCTGTAGACCTACAGTATAGAATGACGATGGTGACCATTGTTAGTAATAATTATATATTGTATACTTGAAATTTGCCAAGAGATTAGATCACAAACATTCTCACCACACACACACACACACACACACACACACACACACACACACACGAAAAGGTAGCTATGTATGTACTAAAAAGGGGGGATAAAGAGAAAGAAAGAACAAAGAAATAAGGAGAAAATGAAGAAGCAGTGAGGTGGGAAGAAGCCAGCATCAAATAGTGTCCATAAAGCCACTGGAAGTAAATCATTCAAGGAAGAGGAATGTTTAACAGGCGTAAATGCTTGTGAATTCCCAAGTGTAAAGCCGATTGAGAATTAACCACAGAACTTCACAAAAGTGGATGTCATTAAAGACCTTGACAGGAGCAGTTTTATTAATCAAAAATGGAGGTAAAGATTGGATAGTGGTAGATTTAAGAGAGAGTGGAGATGAGGTAGGTCTAGGAGAATGGGTAATGACCAGAAGATGCTCTGCCAGGGGAGAACAGAAAGAATACAGTAGCTGGTCAGGTAACTGGAGACATGAGAAGGTTTTTTAAGATGAAAGGAATTACAGCATATGTTATGCTAACAGAATAATCCGGTAAAGAGAAAAAATAGATAATGCAATGCAGAGTAAGACTTGCCAGCAATGCTGTTATTTTCTTTTTTTCCAGCCACTGTCAGCAGGTGTAGCATAGATGGGGAATAGGATTTTGTCAAAGCCGTGGCTTTGCCACACAAACAAGCTGAAGGGTACTGAGACAGAAAACAAAAGACCAGACAAATACAACAAAAGAAGATGAATTCTTTTTCTTTTTTTTTATCATGGTTAAATTCCCTAACCAAGAAAGGGGAAAATGTATATAATTGGGATTGAAGGACAATAAAACAGTGGTAGAATCAGTGAGGTTTACTCCTAATTGGGTCAAAGGATTGTTGGAATATTTAAACACTCCACATTTTTCTCTTTCCATGCAGCAAGGTCTCAAGAGAGACTAATCCCCTGGAATACAGATTAGAATAAATACGAGTTTAATTTATCACATACTGTCTTGAGTTTCTCTATCCTAATTCACCAATTGACAATCGTTCCAGCAGGATCTTACTACTTCTTCCTGTACTACTCGAATCTCACCATTTTCTCATCTTTGTCCCTTACGGGACAATCATTCACAAATTATGTCTTCATGAATAACATTTCCTTGCTCATATTTTTCCTGTTCTTTACTTTTTTGTAATCAGAAAATAATCAATGATTCTGGTTCCTGCACCTCAATTCTATTTTTTTTAAATTTTTATTTATTATTTTTTTATTTCAGCATATTATGGGGGCACAAATGTTTAGGTTATATATATTGCGTTTGCCCAGCCTGAGTCAGAGCTACAAGTGTGTCCATCCCCCAGACGGTGCACATCGCACCCATTAGGTGTGTATATACCCATCCCCTCCTCCCTCCTCCCACCTGCCCATCATCCAGTGAATGTTACTAACATATGTGCACATAAGTGTTGATCAATTAATACCAATTTGATGGTGAGTACATGCGGCTGCACCTCAATTCTATGCTTTCATTTCAAAAGTGTGATCGAAATGACCATATTAAACACTGCTGCAGAACATTCCCATCCTTCCCAACTTACCAGAGTTCTTCTGTTCAGACACCATAAATCCTGTCATTCATCTTGTAAAGAGTTCAGTTCAATATTCTCATAAAATTATTCTTTTATATTTACATGTACAGAAACCAATATTCAGAACATTTTTTTAAGCAAGTGGTTGATTTGTGATTCAAAACTAGGTCTAGAAGTTATTTCCACTAGACACTGATAAAAATAAATAATAATAGTATTTTATAATGTTTGCTGTTTCATTTTAAAAAAAGAACACAAGCTAAATTATTTTCAATTGTGGCCTAAAACTGAAATGGGAAAACTGAAACTAGTTCTATTCTCATGAACTTAGGCTATTATTTTTTACTTCAATTTTGGGAAGCATTAATGGTCCATGAGTTACCAAATTGAACCTGATAACCTAACAAGGATTAATCCTAGGATTGGGAAATTCTCAGTATCAGCCAGCTCACTCTGTCACCTAGATATTTCAGTAAGACCTGGAATAAAAGTAGGCTGTTTATTCTGTTCTGTTTCCCTACTTTTTTCTCTCTTTGTTTGTGTGTGTGTGTGTTCATTAGTGTGTGTGTTTTCTTACACACTCGTGTGTTTGTCTTAGTTTTTGAAGGAGAAAAGAATAAGACAGCGAAATATTTAAGTACTACAGTCTGCCTATAAGCCAAGCAGAATTGAAGCAACATGTTAAAAGGATGTCAGTTATACCCATATTTTGATGCTAGTTAGGTCCATTTCAGTTCATATGATTAATAATATTCTCTTGTAATGTCTATCAAACACTTCACAGAAGCAAAATGTTATTTTTTACTGAAGAATAAAGTGAAATTTAAAGTACATTGTGTGATAATGAGTTTAATAGTAAACTTAATATGTTGCAAATCATTACGATAGAACGTTGGAAGTTTTAAAACTTCAAACACATGTTAATAAAAGGAAATATATCAACTGTATTAAGATTGTTGCTTTTGATGTAGGAAGTAAATAGGAGGAAGGAATGGGATGCTATGATTAGTTATATGAATAATTTTCACTATATACATATAAATGAATATGAAGATAAAGGCTTGGACAGGATCAAGGATAATAGCGAACCCAGAAAAGAGTCATATGCAAATCAACCTTCTGCACCCAAGATAGAAATAAAATTTTATATAGTGCATTAATTGGTGGCATAGTAATATTAATGATATTAATTCAAACAATAAGAAATTATACTTCTTGGTAAAATGTCAGCTATTGGCAATTCCATGTTGTTTAAACCTATACTAATACTAATAACCCTCATTTACCTGGGACATCATGCATAGAATATTTCATGTCATCTTTACAAAACCAGGATGGTATAAGCAGGAATTACCTATGATAGAGATGATTAAATTGATGCTCATAGAAGTTAATTAAGTTGGTTAGAGAACTATTACACAGCAAAGCTATATTTTTGGAGTCCTAAACTCATTTGCTCTCTATTATAAACCATATGAAGGTGACCATGAGCCTGTGTTTTAGTCCTTTCTGTCAGTAAGTATGACAATCTTTTAGAGCATAATATCTTTATGTATAAAAATGGAAAGGTTGGATAATAGGACCTGATTTATAACTCATTAAATATGTCAAGTATCTCCAATTCTATTTTTGTCCTTTTAATGAAAGCATCATCATCCATCATTGTTATTTTTGCATTTACTCTGGAGTGTGAATATACTTCCTCACTTATTACTTTACTAATTAACAGACTGGGTAACTGAGATCTTATGTAAACCTTAATCTCTTACACTATTCAATATAACAATTTTAATAAAGATTTGTTTATGATGAAAAAATAAGGGGATCACTCAACAGTAAACTCTAACATTGCTACCATTTTCCTTATTGAATGATCTTGATCAATAATTTATAGCTCTGGCATTCACACATGTTTTGGGGGTAAAGCCTTTGATTTTTCAGTTTTATGCAGAACCTAATGTCAACCAGACTTGTGTAAGTATGTGCTCTTGTTGAAGTTGCTCAGGGTGAACGTGAGCTATTGCTCTTGTTTAATTTTATATGAACTTCCCTGAAATCCTCAGGCTCCAGGTAATCCCATTTGGAAAACATTGACCAATATTTGTACATTCTATCACTTGGTACACATAAGAACACTAACTAAACCTTCCATTGTATTTCCTTTACATTTTAGGATTGAACATTAAGTTACCTGAATGACAGTAAATGAGGACGGTTTCCAAACTGGCTTTACATTTCATCATTTATAAACAATTGTTTATAAAGAAATGTACAATTCTGCCACATGAATATTCTATGATGCTATGAGCTGAATATGATTAAAGGCCAAATAAATATTTAGTGCATATCACAGTCATTTAGTTTACTTGATTCTCTCAGAATACATCATAAAAAATCCGTTTCAGACAAATTATCTGTTGATCTCATTGACTTTTCACATATAGATGTGAAAGAGTTTGAAATCCCTGTATGATAGTTGTTAGTGACCCACATATGGTGGGCCTTTCTCACAGTGAATGCTGACGCCAGCATAGAAACATAAGGAAAACCTCCTGCACTTACTATCCATTATTGCAGCACTACCCTGAGGGAAGCAAAAAAAAAAAAAAAAAAAAAAAACTTTCAGCACTGAATATAAAAAGAAATGTTTTTACAAGGCACAAAATGTTTGTCATATACTCAAAGAATCCAGACATTCAAGGTTAATTATGTTTTCAATAAACTGTTTTATTTTTTTTGGAAGTGTTCTTGTTTACTCTAAGAGTGTTTCCTCTAGCATCTTTCCTTCAACATGTTGGATCATGTAAGTCATTCTAACTTTTCTGTATTAACTAAGGAACCAATTCAGCAATAAAACTAAAGTATAAAAGAAAAAATTACCAAAAAGAAGCATTTTTAAATATAATTTTTGTCCAATGAAAAACACTCTAGTCCTCCTGACGAGCAACCTCTTTCTCTCATTTTGTAACTTTTACTTTTTTACTATCAAATAATCATGTGTATCTGATACTATTCTAGCACATCCAATTTCACAAACATCGTTTTGCTATTTAACAGCAAACAGTCCTTGCATGTTCACTTAGAGCCGCAAACTTTTTTCCATAAATGACCACACAGTAAACATGTAAAAAATAAATGAATAAATAAACAGGCAGCAGGCCAGATTTAGTCCACAGAACACAGTCTACTAACCTCTACCTATAGGGAATAGTTTAAAATTTATTTTGTATTATTCTTTTAATAATTTATTTATGCATCCAGACGTGCAGAACATTACAGGAAAAATATAAGGAAAGGTCAAATGGTGCAGTCTACATTGTGTATTATAGTAAGTGACCGGTTCATCGGGGATCTGCAAACAGTTAAAGACTGAAGGAAATAAATAAATAGAAATACAATTTACCTATTTCATTGTTATATACATAGAAATGGGTAGAAAAATCTATTAAATCACTGAGAAAATGATTCATTTCTGAGCCAACGAAAATCTATGGGGAAAACAATGGCAATGTCTTGTTGCAGTGAGTGCCAAGCAGCAAGCTGCAGTAGAATAATACATTTACTCCCTGTTCTCTATTGGCACTTGTTCTAGAATGTGGTCAATCACTGCATTTCCCTGGGCTGCAATTTCCTCACCTGTGAAAGAGATAGATGGGCTTAGATGATATCTAAAATTTCTCAAAGTTTTAAAATTCTCTTAAAGAAATCCTATTTCTCATCTGATACCATCAGAGATCACAATGAAAATTCTCTGTATCTTTTTTGTTTTAGCAATAGCAAAATTCATATTACGTTTTGCCTCCTGTCTGATGCTAACAGTTCACCAATCCTAGATGCCTACTCATTTCCATTCTTATAATGTTTCTATTTTGCTAAATCTTTTTCTTTCTGGTGCCAATGAAAAGCCATAATGGATTAACCTTCACTTTTAAACTAATTAAAATAAGTTTTTAAATAACAGAACTACAAAATGTTTCCTCTCTGCTAAAAAATACCCAATGAATAAAAATTACATATTTTTTTTAAGTTTTCTTCTTTGTTGAACTGCATTTTGGATCTGTGAAAGAACGTCAACAAAGGAGGCAGTCCTTGAAGCAAAACAATTAACAAATAGCTCCTCTAAGCAGCTGACAAAGACGCTGTTGTGTCATTGCACAGCGGTTGGAAAGTGTAATGAAGCAGAGAAGAAAAGAGCCAAAAAATTGACTTTTTAAGAAACTAATCCCTTGAAAATTATGAGGAAGCTGTGGTATCATATGTGCCACACACAATAGGTTAATGTTATTAACCTATTAATAACCAAAACCAATTTCTTAATAAGGAAAACTCAAAGTTTCAGACTCTCCAGTGTATGTAAAATACTTGCTAAACTTCACCAAAACAAATTCAAAGTGGTGTAAAAATAAAAAGAGAGCTTATTAAAGAATTAAGTGTGCATTCAGAAGAGTGCTATTCTTTATCATGCCTTCAATTATAGAATTTATAATTGTGAAAAATAAATATTGCAGACAGCCACAAATACAATTTTTCATATATTATTAATTTTAAGAAATAATTAAAAATTTATTGCATGTGGTTGTGCTATAACTAAAAAGTAAGTTATATACATATATTTCCAGTAGAAGAAAAGGTATTATTGCTAGAATATATGCAAACAAGCACACAGTTAGAAGAAAAATTCCCGTCTTCTGTACTTGCAAATACAGGGATGATAGATGTTACCCAAGTGATGTAAGAGTATGTTGAAGGTTGTTTTCCAGATGTGGTTGATGATGCTGAAATCGTGCCAGAATTGTCTGTGGAAAACCTTGATTTCAATTCCAGCTTTGTCCTTTACCAAGCACTCAACTTTCTAAAAGTTATTTAACCTTGTAATTAGCTATAAAATTGCACTAATCATCCGCCCTTCATGCTTACCAGTTGCTGTGGAGTTCTAAAGAGGTCATATGTATAGAAGAGTTTTGTAACTGGTAAAATGCTATAAAACTGGAAGTCAAGTTCTTCTGATAGCATACAGAAAGAGAAACAAATACATTAAGCATCTTCAGAATTGCAATGGTTTCTAATATGCGTTCTGTCTTTAATTAACCAGGTGACTCTGAATGAAACAGTCCCTGTAGTAAAAAGACATAATGGTCACATTGAAAGTAGCAGATGTTCTGTCATGACTTGCAAGGGCAGAATTCCATTAGGGATCTCAGGATGTCCATTTCTATAAAAGCAGAACCTGAACCTGACCTTGCCGGACCTGAGAGAAAAATGTAGTCTAGGTAAGATTCGCATAGAAAGTAAAATATTTGTTGGGGTTTGTTTTTTCTAGTGGACCATTTTCTTGTGATGTGGATTTTAGCTTGAGGTCAGTGGTATGCTGGTACGTCTTTAACAAGCCGTTCTCTAGGAGGCCAGGAGCCATGATTTTTAGCAATGTCAATTGCCATGGTGTAAATACTCCTGCCATAACTGATTCGAGATTATCAAGATGATGTCACTGAACTTGGAGTTAGAAAGAGATGCACAAAATCAGTTCTTGTGAGACAATATGAGACATCTCCAGCACACCACTGTTTTTTGTTTGTTTGTTTGTTTTTTAAATTATGAATCGGGGGATGGGGGCTTAAGTTTCCTGGGAAGTGCCAGAAAACATCTTTTTAATTAGCAAGAACGCAGAAGGCAGTTAACAATTTTTGGTCACATGTCTAACACCAACCAAAGGAAATAAAGACTATCCCTTTTGTCCCCTGCATCCAAATTCTACGTGATATTCTTTCCTCTGTTTAGAGGGAATGGGTGTTCACATGTCAGAGGCAAAACGTTGTTGTTGGCTTGCTCAGGGAGATAAAATGCTATTGGAAACCCACTGACACAGAGGCCTTTTTCTTAGAATCTAAGCAGTCAACTGTGGAAAAAAAATCGATGTTGCTTTTACCTAGAAATTCCCATTTCCCCTAATCTAGCCAGCAGAAATATTTGCAACTGAGCATAAAAGACAGGTATAAGAATATTCTGTACTTGAAGTGTCAAAAATCTGGGAATGACCTCAGTGTCCAGCAACAAAGAAATGGTCATCTAAATTGTGCTTCAACTATACAATAGAGTACTCTGCTGTTGTCAACAGAATGTGGAAACTTTGTATGTGCCATCATGGAAAGATGTCTGTGAGTCATTGTAAAGGGGGGAAAAATCATGCAGAGAACGATATGTAGAGTGTGATCCCCATTTCTGTTAAAAAATGTGTCTGTATATATTTATAAAAGGAAGCCATTAGAAAGATTTGGAAGGAAGTACCTTAGACCTTTAAAAGGAGTTTTCTCTAAGGAGGGGATTTCAGGAAAGAAATAAAGGCTTTCATACTTTATATACTTGTACATTTTTTGAAAAAAATCCCATAAAAATAAATTATGTTCCCTTATTACTTGAGCAGTTTAGTTTTAAAGAAAAATAAATAATGCATGGAAAAAGTTAAAAAGAAAAAAAAAAGAAAGAAAGAAATAGTCCCTGTATATTTTAGATTTCTTTTTTGGGAAACAAGGAAGTTGTTGATTTAAGAGGATCTCTATGAACTCTTTGGTTCTAACTTCTATTATTTATGCCTGAAAACCTTTTCTCAGGGTCTGGTTTCTCCTGTCAGCATATTTTCTCCTTAGGTGAACTCATCTACTCCTGGATCACCATAACTCTTTATGTTATAAATTATTTTCAATTATAATATTTGATTACTGTGTTATAGGCTATTGAGCCTAAGTCTATATCTCAAAATTCTTTTAACCATCAGGAATCTTCCCTTGCATATGCTAGAGATACATCAAATACTAAATGTGGAAAAAATAAATCACAATATCTCTGCTCTCTAGAAATCAAACAAAAATACTCTTACTTTGCAATTCTCTACTCAAATGATGGTACTAAAAGCTATTTTAGTAACTTGAATTGAAAAAAAAGAGAAAGAAATATGGAATCAATCTTCACTTTTCCTTTTTCATCATTCCCTAAGCCAAGTAATTAGAAGTTCTACCAAAATTAGCCCTTTGAATATTTAAATATTTATTCTACATAGGCCAAATTTTATAAAAGATAATGTTAAAACAAGAGACTTGGAAAAAATTCACATAAAATAGAAATAAATCATCTAAAAAAATATAATCCTATAGAGACTATATGTCAAAAATCAGCACTAATTTTATAGTGTATTCTTATTTTTTGCACATTTATAAATATATAATAATTATTGCTATCATAAAATGAAAAAAAGTATAAGACTTAAAACTTTATTTCATATATATTAAAAATGAAAATACTTTGTGCTATATTTATCTGTTTCCATCTATCCTTAACTCATTTTTTTCAGAAGCTGAAAAATAATTCATTATATGAATAGACATTTAGGTCGTTTGCCATTTTTATAACTTTAAAATATTATTAGAGTGAGCATATATCCTCATATATTTAGAAAGCAAAGATTATATGTATACATATATATAAATACAATATATGCATATAATTTACACCCATATGTGTCCTTTGCTTTTTATAAAGCAAAACTTTCACTTTTCAAATATCAGCCTTTCCTTCTCATTTACTGCTGTTTTGATTCATAGACTTAGAGCATCTTTCCTGAGTCATGATAATAGCTCTTTAACTGTTCCTAAGGCCTACAAGCTTTTGGTCTTTAAATCTGTTTTCCACGTCACTAGTCGAATGTTTTATTTTAAACGGAAGTGAAAACACGATGATCCTCTGCTTAAATACATTAATGGCTTCCAGGGAGGAACAGGATAAAGCCTCCTTCCCAGATTGCCATGCAAATCCTCCATGATCTTGTCACTTAGTACTCTTCTCTACATACACCTAAAATACCTTCTTTATGTTTTTTGACTGCCTTATTTTCATATATCCCCTAAGGCTTAGTTCAGATATTACATTCACCAGGAGACTTTCTAGAACCCCTCAGGCTGGTTTATACGCTCACTTTTTGCATCCTTCGCTTTCAAAATCCTGCCATTACTTTATTCATTTTAATGTTCTCAAAGAACAGGAACTATGTGTCTTGCCCAATCCCTCACATTCTATAAAACATTAATAATAAGACTTCAAACTTAATGGAATTTGGAATTTGGGCTTTCAAGATTAATATAACCTTAGATTACCCTGGACCTTGTCTGTTGTCTGAAGAAAATTCTAAACCATGAATTGTCCTAGATGCAGAATGAATGAATATCTGTGAGTGGTACCTTGTAGCCTTCTAGAACCTTCCTGTGGTCTCTCCACACTCTCAAACCAAGCCCCTTAGCTCACCAAATGTGTCCACCTCAGTCTGACCCTAGTTGATCTTCATCTTTGCATCCATTTTACACTAAACACAGTTCCTGATTTTACTTAGTGGGGATGAGATGCCCACAAAGGCAATGAGGAAAATAAAACTGACCTCCAGAGATTTAACTGTAGACTCTTTACTAAGTAGTTCAGAGCAAAAGATTATACAATAGTAGAGAATTCAGTTAAACATATTTAATAGAAAAATAATTTATTATCAGTAGAGGAAAGATATGATAAGTTAAAATTTTTAAAAGTAAATTCTTAACAGCAAATTTTGGCATTGCCTTTCAATGTGCTACCTAAGAAGGAGGATCCTTAGTTGTGAACTTCTACATTCATGTACCACTAAACTTTTCAACCTCTTAATTTTCTTGTTTTGATACCATATTCACAGAATGGGGGAATTTTCAAAGTAATTAATAACCAGTATAGCTCGAGCATCGACCAATGAGTGCTACACTCAGCCTAAATGAAACCAGTTGTAAATTGTGACTACAGTCACACCGGTGGCTGTACATCAGCTTTGCTGTTGTATCAGTTTCCTGGCACAGGTACTGCTGTAGCTAAGTAGCATAAACTGAGTGGCTTGAAACAACAAAAAAGATATTATCTCACAGTTCTGGAGACTGTAAGTCTGAAATCGAAGTGTTAGCAGGACATGGTCTCTTTGAGATTCTGGATAGACTCCTTCTTTGCCTCTCCCTAGCTTCTAGTGTTGACAGTCAAACCTCTGGTTTCTTGGCTTCAGGTTGTATCACTCCAATATTTGCTTTGGTGGCCACGTAGTGTTCTTTCTCTGCTTGTCTCTCACTTCTTCTTTTAGGGACAACCGTTATATTGAAGTAAGGGTCCTCCCTAGTTGGGTATGATCTCATCTTAAATTAAGTACATCTACAAATTCCCTATTTGTGAATAAAGTCACATTCACAGATGCTAGGTGTTAAAATTTAGACATTTCTTTTTGGGGGACACAATTCATCCCATAATAGTTACCAAGAAACTATTTTTAATGCCATCTCAGATATGACTTACTCTTGGGATAGAATGTATTATCACATGGAATTCTAGAATTGTTATTAATAATGTCTGCCTGTGAATTACTTAAAGAACTGATAAATTTTCTGAGAAAATTACCAATATATGTAGGCCTATTTAATATATGGAGTCAATAGCAAATTCCTTAGAGAACAAATTTCCAGGAGAGACCCTGAACAGACTCTGCGTATTCGAATGTTCTCCCAGGTAGTAAATGTTTTATTGAGAGGTCATTCAGAAGGCAGGAAAAGCTTGTTAAAATTTTAGCCATAATCTTGGTAGAGTACAACTATTTAATATTTATTTCTTGAGTATAAAAAATAGAAAAAAAGTCAGTAAAAAAAAAATTCCTTGTAATAAAAAGGTGAACATTGTCAAAATTAAAATTGAGTCACTTGTGTCAAGCCCTGACAAAATGGAACCGAGGAAGGCCATGAAAAGAGAGTTCTCATAAATGATTTTCTGATAACGAAAGACTCTGCCCAAATCACAAACTTGCACAAAGGCCAGCACAACCTTACACAAAAAAACACTTCTACAAGGATGTCTGCCAAGCCTGTCTATCCTTGGACAAATATTGCGCTTGTTAATGATCCTTAAGCCAAGGAAAATTGCTTCAAAATAACTTATTTCACCCTCCTCATTTTACCTTTAAAAACACTTGTCTTCTTCTATCTTCCCAGATAAGCCAATAGTTTACTATGCCACCATATTCCACATTGCACTGTTCACTTCTGACTAAACTTATTATCTTTGGAGAATCTCTCTGTTGTTATTTTAGGTTGACGTTATTTGGTGTCCAGAAGCGAGGACCTGAAGCAAGCTTGAAAGGATCAGCAGCCCCTGCGTATGTGGGCAGTACAAACCAGTCTTTGTCAGCTCTTCATTTCCATGCCTCCCCTCTTCTGCCCTGAGGTGTCTCCTCTCTGGCTGAACTCCCTTCTTTTGGTGAGTTCTTTTGACACTGTTTGAGATTTGGTTTGGATGAAGAATGCCTTAATTTAAGACAGTTCATCCCTCTTGGAGCTATAAAAGACTCTTTATCTTTTCTGGGAAACCCTTCCAGGTATAAGGACATTGTGTTTCTGCAGATTACTCTGGTTTCTACAAAACTGATTTTCTGTCTGTGAGGACCTCATGTTTTTTTCTGGTAAATTCACTTTTGGTTTCTTCTGTGCACCTGGTTTAATATTTTCTTTGGTACACATGCCTGGTTTAAAATTTTTGTGAGCACTCTTTGTGGTTTTATTTTGTTTTATTACATGCGTCTGCAAAGGACTTCATTCTTTTATCTTTTTTCTCTGCTTATTTCTAAACATATTTCAAGAGCAAAATTATTTTTTAAACAGTGGGCATGAGAAGGCTACTAAAGTGGCCACCATCTATGAGGGACTTCAGTCTCTGAAGATAAAGTGTTGGGCATTAGGATAAACTGCGTCATGGACAGGCAAGATTACCAGGAAAGCACATAATGGTCTCAAGAAAACTCAGCGCAACTAGGGAAACCTTGATCACAGGTCAAACAAGTAGAGCAAAGGCTGTTTTCCAAGTAAAAATGTGAATCTATTCCAGATATACTAGTCAAAGAAAACCACTTTGCCCAAATCCTTACAGTTATAGACAGGAATTATAACATTTTTCTTTTGCTCTTGAGAAATTAATAAGAAACTGAATGGGATCCTCAAATTCTGAAGCATACTAGGTTGTCTAAGGACAAACTTCTATGAGGGAACTCAACCATATATAGATTCAGAATGTATATCTTTTCTTCATGCAGGTTTCTAAACCAATGGACAGATTACACCAAGGATAATTTATGGCCAATATAAAATTATTTGAACTCTCCAAGTTTATTTCTTTTTTATATTAAGGGCTACTATAAAGTTAAACAGTCTAAATTGTATATGCAATATCTTTATCTCTATTTTTTTCCTCTGTTTACTCTGAATCTGCTGACTTTTTCATTTATCTTAAGACAAATTCATTACTAAATTCAAGGTTACTTAAAGGTGTTTTTTTCTTTTTTCCATCCATTTAGTCTTAACTGAAGTATAAACATTCAAGGGTTAACTAAAAACAACTTTTTCGAGACTGCAAAAAGGGGAAAAATAGGTTAAAGAGGATTATTTTAAACTGCAATACAAACTGCTTCACCCTGAATTTGGTCCAAAACCTTCATAAGATTACCTATCAGGACAAATGAAAATCTTAAAGTTTAGCCATGTGAACAGGTGACCTTAACCTTTCCCTTTTTTTATTTTTTTTTATTTCAGCATATTACGGGGATACAAATGTTTAGGTTACATATATTGTCTTTGCCCCATGCAAGTCAGAGCTTCAAGCGGATCCATCCCCCAGACAGTGCGCACCACACCCATTAGGTGTGAATATACCCATCCCCTCCCCACCACCTGCCCAACACCAGATGAATGTTACTACTATATGTGCACTTAAATGTTGATCAGTTAATACCAATTTGGTGGTGAGTACATGGGATGCTTGTTTTTCCATTCTTGTGATACTTCACTTAGAATGGGCTCCAGCTCTATCCAACAAACGTATGAAAAAATGCTCAACATCTCTAATCATCAGGGAAATACAAATCAAAACCACAACGAGATATTACTTAACTCCGGTAAGAATGGCCTTTATCAAAAAGTCCCAAAACAATAAATTTTGTCATGGGTGTGGAGAGATAGGAACACTCATACACTGCTGGCGGGACTGCAAACTAGTATAACCTCTTCGTAAAGTAATATAGAGATACCTCAAAGAACTTTTTATTGGAAGTGTAATTTGGATTCAATTGTCTGTTGTAAACCAGCACATATATATTACTATGTTTTACTGTTTTGTGACTAAAAATTTTAAAGTAAAAGGTAGAAGATCTTTTTGTGTTTGTATATGTATTTATGTGTGTTTGTGCATGTTATATGTTGTGTCCATATGGTAAAATCCCTTCAGGAATTCTGTTCAAATTGGCTTAGGGATAAATGTATGCTCGTGTAAAATATACTTAAAATTGTTAAAATACATAGTAATTAACCCCAAATCCCTTTTAGTTCACATATCTAATGTAAATCTTTGATAAATAAACTGGTTTTAAATTTGTTGGTAAAATGAAAATAAAAGAGTCTTCAAAATTGTTAGTAAACATGTTTTGTCCAGGTTTGCTGGTCCAACAAGGTTATATTTGCCTCTGAAAGATGTTTGAAGGTCATAAATCTATAAATTGATCCTAAGAGAAAAATTATTTCTGTTTGTGTAACTTTCATAAATAATATTTATATAATCTTCTCGGTTAAATTAAAACAGCTGTAACTTCTGAGTTACTGTTAAAATATTCATTAATTTCACTTTAAGATTCTTACTTGGGTGATAAATGCCTGATATTCACAGGTTGTAAAAATGGTTTGCAGGAATATAACTAAAAATGGTGATTAGCTTTGTCTGATATCTCAGTTCTAATAAATAATTTAGGTGTACATGTTAAAAATAAATAAATTAGGTAAGTGTAAATGAGATAAATGATTACAAGTGAACTTTCATTTAATTTAAGATCTTAAAGTTATTTCATTTCAATTAAGTAATAGATATCCATAAAGTATCTGGGTCATTTCCAAGTAACTAAAATACTATTATAAAATATTAATTGCTGAACATAAATACAAGTTTATTTACTTTTGGATTTTTAAATTTTATAAAAATATGAAAGACATTTAATTCTGTTAGTAAACATGTCATTATCCACATCGAAAGATTGTTCTATGAGAAAACACATATTCCTTGAAATTATAAAATACGTATTCATAAAATGTTGACATGTGACAGTTTAAAACTTGCCTATTTCTTAAATGTTTACTACAAATTAAAGTATTAAGAGTTAAAGTTTCTAATTAATATATATAATTCTATATACAAAGTATACAAGAAAAGTAAGATAATGCTATCGGTAAAAAAAATTTTAAAAACACAAGAGATTTTTTTTGTTAAAAAGGAATAATTTTATCTAAAATAGGAGGGTAATTCAAGCCACTTGAGAGGATGAGACAGGAGGATCACTTGATCCCAGAAGTTCTAGGCGAGCCTGGCTAACATAACAAGCAACAATAACAAGCCTGGGTAACATAGCAGGATGCTATTTTGGAAAAAATAAAATAAAATAAAAGGTAAAGTTCTAGGTTATTTAAAGGTTATTTTAAAACAAGAATTTAAGAAAAAAATTAAAAACAAGGCAAAAAGGAATCAGTAAGAAGGATACAGATGCAAAAAATGTTACAAGTGTGAAGGTATATTTCTGCTATGGAAAACTAAGAGAAGAAAAAGGATGATTTTTATGAGAAAGAATCTTGTGTAGTCTCCATGACAAGGAAAAAAAGAAAAAAAAAATTTTAAGATAGAATAATTGGCTGTTCCAACATAAAAAAAGAAAGAACTATAGGAAAAATTGAAAGCCTTGAGCAACCTTAAAATGCCTGAGAAAGTTGTAAAGATTTATGGAAGATGAATCTTATAAAAGGAAATTTTATGTTTGGTCAAGTTGATTATAATTACTTACAAGTTTTTCTGAGAATTGAGCATCTATATCAAAAGTAAACTGTTGCAAAACCAGAATCTAGTCCTCTATGTTTAAAGCAGCAAGATTTCTTTGTGTATTGATCTGCTCTTAATTTTTTTTAACAAATTGCAAGAGGTTTTGAATTTTCAATTCTGCAATCTGTTTCTGTAAATTTTCAACCATCTTCTGAAGTGCAGGTTTTCCTGTTTTACTTATCCACTTAGCTCCACTTTAATTTCCCTAATTTCAGGTCGAAGTTACTGTCTTCTTTATTTAAAATTTCATTTCTCAAAATTTTCCTTTTGAAGCTTTTTATATTACATCTCAGAAAATCAACTTTTGCTGCATCTTATTATGCATATTTTGTAGGTCATGCATCATTGTCTTCAGATCTTTCTCCTTCTCTCCTTGAAAAGGTACATCTTTTTCCTTGCTGAGGTGATGACTCAACTTCTCTGTCCATTTCTGTACCTTTCTTTTTTTTCGGTTATAACTTTGCTACTCTGATGTGATACTAAAAATGTTTGTGATAGAGGTCTAAGAAAGCCATGACTTCCTCCAGAATGATTCTGTATGCTTGGCTTTTTTTTTTTTTTTTTTTTTTTTATTCATGTGAATTGTTCCATATAACCAGGCAATTCCATGTGATTTCCCTTTACTAAGATCCATGTATTCCCTTGTACAAAGTACGGGTTATCTTGTTTACTTCTTCTGTAATATGGTGTACGCTTATAAACTTAGGTACACACTCTTCCAGTGTCTGATTGAAATCAAATATCTTTTCATCAGGTTTGACTTCTAGTTTATCTAAACGGGCTTCCCATAAGGGGAAGTAATTTCAGGGCAGTATATCTTTCTTTACCCTTTAACAATTGACTTAGGAAAACAAGAATTTTTGCCATCAAAATAACTTCCTGTGCTTCATGTTGTCTGTATTGTTTCGATTGCTTACGAAAAAAAAATGAGTTATCTCTGTTAGAGGTCTAAAATATTTTTTTACATCTGTGCAACTTTCTGTATTCGCTTTTGAAGTCTTGAAATTATCACTCTGGTTAAATAATTGAATATTATTTCACAGTGAATTTGAGATCATTTTTGATGAAGTGTTTTAAAATTTTGATATCTTTGGCAGGTTCCCCAGAATCAACATTTTAAATTAAATATTTTTGACCTCAAACTAGCTTTGGGATTTTCTAGTCAGGCCCCTGGAAACCCTGACGGATGTGTCTCTCATCTTATTAAATAGATATTAACTAACGCAGGCCATTTAATATATTGGATTGTATGGAAAGCATTGTCAAATAACAGAGTAATGCTGTACTTTCTTTAATTTATATATATATGAATGTGTTATTGATGTAAATGTCTTAAAGATTACGTAAAATTTGTAGAAGTCTAATGGTCCTGGAGTGATGTTTCAGACACGATTCTGTTTGCTATCTTAAACTCATGTATAAAATAAAAATATTTAAATTTCCATGTCAATCGCATCATTATTATAAAAAACACATTAGGTTTTTAACCATGGCTATTCTAATTCCTTTTCATTCACAATTATTGTGTTGCTTATTCTCTAAAGGCATCAGCAATTAGATTCATGGAAAAGATTCTAATAAGTACTTCTAAAACAGGTTTCTGATAATGTTAAGATCGATAGACTAAGTAAGAATTTCCAGATCTCTAATAAAGAAAATGATGAATTTGTGAAACTGCAAAGTGAAGCATAACAAGAATTAATTACATGAGACTAAATAAACTGATAAAAAAAAGAATTATGGTATTTTGCAGCCTCTTTATTTAAAACATTGTTGATTCTTTGCTTAAATCTTTTGTTTTCCAGATTAAGATATCTATAATTTACAACAATTTGATAAAGTACACTTTTGTGAGCAAAAGTGAAAAGATTTACTCTTTATTTGGTCCCTTCAAAATTCAAAAACTATTCATCAGTATTACTATTTTTAGACAATATGGCAATTTACATAAGTTCAATGGGAATCTGTTTCCCCTTATAACTGGATGAAATTGGAAACATTGGTTGTATTACAGAGGTTTTGTTGGAATACCATATATAAGTACTGCAGACAAAATCTGGAGTCTGCCTTGGTTTGACTTTCTAGCCTTGAGAGGTTTTTTTGAAGTCCAATCTGACATTACTAGGTGGTCAACCATTATTCTTGCTGCACTTATGTGCATTATTAGGTCAAATTTGATAAATCTAAATTTTTTCAAACAAATTTCTCGTTATCTTTGGTAAAAACAAGATGATCATAAAGAAAAAAATTATGTTTCTAAAGAAGATGAATAATGTATCTCTTATTAGATTGTAACTCTGTGCATTGTTTTTGAGTTTATATTATCTACCTGTAAACTAGACAGAATCATGAATCCATCTAAGTTTTTCCCATCTACTTTTCTCCCATGTAATTACTGAGAATAAAATCGCTCTTTACTGAAGCTTCATAAGCTGAAGCTGGACAATTTGGTGTAAATTTCAAGGGACAAGCTTTGTGCCAACGCCACAATCAGACACATTCAAACTGCAAAACAGGATGGAAAATTGATGGCTTCGTGCTGGGTACAGCCTTTTCCCAAATGACATAACACGATCCCCTCTAACAATGAGACTCTTGCACCTTTTAATTCTTCCTTTCTTATGACAACCTTTTTCACTTGGCAGGATAATGGTGTAAAGTTTTGCAATAGGTATATTCTGCAGGTAACTTGACAAAATGTTAGATGCCTCATGCCAAAACTAAATCTTTGCATGACCATAAAAAAAATCCTTTAGTCCACCCAGTGAGTAACTTTAACAACATTCCTAATACAGCTATTCCTCACTCTCTGCCTTAATTCAACACAGTCATAGAATACTAGATGATAAAATTGCTGTAGATTATCCATTGGTTAATAAGAAAATGTCTGTGCTATTGCTAATACTGCATGCTGTAACTGGATAAATTTGTCTGGAGAAGTTGAGACTCAAATGCACAAAATGAGAAAATGATATATGTTGACAACAGGTCTCATCTAGCTCACATTGATCATTTGATTTATTCAATTGGTTGCCTTTAATCCTAAATTCATTGCTCAATAATATTATGCAAACTGGGATTATCATATTACCATTAACTTCAATTTATATTTTCCTTTTTAAACTTTGTACCTATTGTCTGTCAAATTTCTGCAGAAGCACAAATCATAACAGAATGATGCTGGCCCAGTGCTTTGAGACGATAGCCAATGCTTACAGAACAGACAAAATTTAACTTAACAAAGGACTTCAGGTAGACTTAGGCTGAGAATCACTCCCTCTAAGCCTCCCGTGTTGCTCAAATGTGGCTAAAAGGGTTTTGTCATTGACTTTAGTCACCAATCACTTCCTTCCAACATGGGACCAGAACGACTGGGATCAGTCCATGCCTGCACCAAGGGTCGATCAAAACCTAACAATAATGATTGATCGGTGATGCTTTCAGAGAAAGATCTTGATCAAAATGGGGAAATGTGAAAGTTGTCAGAATTTAAATGGAATCTCTTGTGTCAAACCCAAACAAAACAGATCCAGGAAAGGCCATAAAGGGAGGGTTCTCACACATGATTGCCTGATAACAAGAACTATCACAGAAAAAACTCCATCAAAAACACAACCTTGCTCAAAGGCCACTGAAATTTTACACAAAAAAATATTTCTATGAGGACATCTGAGTAGCAACTGCCTGTTCAATCTTGGGCCGACGCCAACCTCATTCTTGATTCTCGTAGTCAAGAATAATTGTTTCAAAATAACGTATGTAGCCCTCTTAATTTCACCTTTAAAAACCTTTATCTTCCTCTGCCTGGCTGAATATGCCCATAGTTTATTATGACACTATATTCCATATTGCAATGCTTGCTCCCGAATGAACTCATTATCTTTGTAGAATCTCTGTCTGTTGTCATTTTAGGTGGACCAGAAGTACAATTAAAAAAATGAGTCAGAAATGCATGTTCCATTATGTGCAGCTTTGAGGTTTTACTCACACCCAGTAATATGATCTTAACTTTTATATTAATTATACCCCAGGCTTTTCACAGAAACAGAATGAAGATGAATTCATCTTATCCTCATTAGATGAGTCCTTTATTTTTGTCAAATAGTGTATTAAAGGAAGTCAGAGAAACAGGAATGAGGAAGTCATGAGGCAAGAGACAGTCCAGTCACCTGGAATGCCTTTCCAAGACAACACTTTGGGGTTGTGAGACGACCACTCCCTCCACCTCCATGACTCCCATGAAAGTCACAGGTTGGGAAGCCACTATTTCTGATGGCTGTTGGTGGTCTTCCCAGTTATACTTTAATAAAAAAAGAAGCGTTAAGAACTACTAATCTCAAGAATGATGACTCTGTATCTTAGAGTAAAAAGTATGAGATTCATATAAGGCATCTGTCATGTTAGTATATTTGCTTTTGTGTTTAGAGAGGAAAGTGTTTTTTTAAAACACTGAAATGGGCAGAAAAATAGTTAATTTTAAGAATAAATATGTGAAAATTTATGAATGACAAAATGAGTCAAACAAAAATATCCTCAAAAAACTACTAAGCATACTATGGGACTCCATATGGTGGCATATAAAGCTTGGGGTTTAATACGATTTGTTCTAAGCAGGTCTTTTTAAATTTTGTTTCAGCTTTGCTTTTGCCAAAACCATCTTAATTTAGCCATTAAAGAGAGGTAACACTTTGTGGTAAACATTTGAATAGTTCTGTTATTTTATATTTGGAGTAAGCTTCTGACACTGAACAAATATTATACTTAAGAGATTTTCAAAAAGACTTTTTGTTTTATAGAAAATGAAAATCTAAGGCCTTGCTATATTATTAGAGGAAAATACTCCTTATAGCTCTAGAGAGCCATGTTATCAAACATTAGGTAAAATAATAGGAATCTTTTCTGAAAATGTTTGAGAAAATAGCTTCTGGCATCCAATGTTGCTTTGAAACAAAATATAAAATCATTCCAAGCATTATTTATATAACAAGTTTTGTAGAGAAAATAACCTTTCCAGGACTTAGCAGCATTAAGTGATACAAAATAACTGTTAAAATCTATGTCAAGTGTTGCAGCAATATTAATGAGAAAATCACTATAGTAAGTAAAATATCTCGATCCCAAAGAGCTGTAATGTTAAAATTGTTCTACATTCCAAATGCACAAAGCTATACCTGTATTAATTAACCTAAATATTGCTTGTCAGGCTTGGTATCATAGCACTGAGGGCTGCCAGAATTGTAACTGTGTGAAAGTCCTGAATTTTTGCCAGTTCTGGATGCAATCTCATTAGCATATTCATAAGTCACAGCCTTGTGCAGCTGCCAGAATGCTGCAAAATGTTTTCTATCTGTTGCAGCAATAGAAGGAAATAGTAAATTAGCCTTAAAACCATTAATATATTATAAAATGTAACATTTAATGCTGTAGAATAACTGCAAAGGCTTTTTGGTAATTATTCTACACCAAATGAAGCAATACTTTTTTATGAGTAATGTAAATAATAGGAATCCAGAGTAGAGGAAATAACACAAAGTTTTTCTTGTATTAGATGAATTAGAAATAGATTTGAGTTTTGTTAATTGATCAACTAACATTTTCTATATAGACAATGTTTTATGTTCAAGGGAAAAATTAGAATTAAAAATTATATTCTTCATTATAATTGAATTTTTAGATCCTTCATTTCTTAAACACCTTATTTCCACTCAAGAAACTGCTAAGAAGCCTGAGAAGTATTAGATTCATTACATGTTTCTAGACTTCAAAAAAACACCTTACACACACACACACACACACACACACACACATTTCCTCTTCTATCACATTTATAAAATCAATGTCTTATCTACTCTGATTAAAACCTAAATCAGAGGTTTTGTTTTATTTTTGTTTTTATTTTTATAGAAAAAACATATTAAAAGTGAAATCTGCCAGCTTGGATAACTCTAACATTTCAGTCCCATAGTAAAGCATTGCTACAATATTGTTAAAATAAACATAAATAATTAAAGTTTCCATCTTGTGTATTTTATTTATGTCTGTTTGTTCATATGAGATATATATGTATACCTCTAATACATGTGCAAGTGTACATGTACTTTCTGGACAGCCCTCATATATACATACCCACACACCCCCTCATGAGACATCATTTACATTTTCATACTATAATGATTTCATACTATAGGAAATAAGTTCCAGGCTGAATGTGATTATAAAAAATATTAACTTACATAAAACATAGAATGAAATAAAACATATACTAAAATTATAAATGAAAATATTATTATTTTTGTTCACATTTCAGTTAATTTTACTGTGCATTTTAGTGTCTAATGGAAATTTGTGTAACCTGCAAGGATTTCAGAAATTAAAAGGGAAAATACCAACTTTAAGATCAACAGTTCTCTTTTTTTTATTTTTACATGAGGCACATTCTGGTTATATGATGATTTAGTTTGCTTAGTTCAGTTCATTTCAACAAATATCTATTAGGTACCTTTCTATGGGCAAGATACTATTAAATGCTTTGCGTTCTCCAAAAAGGCTTATGGCATAGTGAGAGAGACAAATACTTACCAAATCTGAGAAAAATACAAAACATGCTATGATCAAGTTTTGCCTGGGGAGCTATTGTCTTTATTCTCACCTTTCCCAGTTATAAAAATTATCTTCTTAATTTGAAATGTTACACTAGAAGATCAAGACTTCAGGAAGACAAAATGAGCAAGGTAATTTGATCTTTCTGTCTTCTACTTTGAGTCATCAGACGACAGAAGAGTACTCGCAGACAAGGGAACATTTTGAAATAAATGTCAGTAATAGCTATGTATTTTCTACTGGCAGTAAGCCAACCAGGTGTAAAAGAGAGAAAAACTTTTGAGCCTTAAGGTGCATGATCTTCAGAATTCAAATTTGTTATGTTTAGATAACAAACACCAATGAACAAGAATTCATTTTTTTAGTAGCATTTGAAAATTTTTCAAATTGCTGGAATAATTCCATTACTACTCTGATTATACATTGCTGTCCATTGTTTGCTGCATTCTCGGATGAAAGCAAAATGGAAACACATTAGCAATATTCTCTGACTTTTGTCAAAGTGTCTTTGCCTCTGCTTCTGACCTCAGAAGTAGCTATCCTCAAATTCATACCTTACACTCTTGCAAGTTTCAGATTTGTTTTCAGATGAGAAAAATAATAATATTCCTACCTTGTAACTGTCTTTCTAATTTACTTGAACAAAGCCTATGGAGGCATTTTGGTCTGTCTATCTCTTCTGCATTCTTTCTCTCTGGTACACACATACTCACATACACATACACATAGCCCAACACAGCTTAGACACAAAAACATGGAAAACAAATAGATCATGTTTATTTAATGGACATGATCTATTTGGTTATTCAAATAGGTACCACATAGAATTTAAAAGTGCAATATGGTATATGGATTTTGCTCATATTCACAGTCAAATTACTTATTTTCTTAATTTTGTATTCTCTTGGTGTCAGAACTTTAGAAATGCAACTCAGCCAAAAACATATCTGAAGGTTTTTGTCTATTTAAATTAAATATCAGGCATTCTTGCTTGAAAGAATTTCTGATGGACAGAACAATACATTGGTGATCAGAATTTAGATTAAAAAAATGCTACACTTTAATATTAATACTAAGTTACCTCATTGGATGAATATAATTTTATTCCTTGTCTCAGGGGTCATTGTAATAGGCAACATCAAGACAAATCTATTCAATGAGCTTGGCCTAGCATTTATGCATATAGTATATACTTTGGAATTGAGATGTAAATGTTTATTTTGGTTTAAAAGTTGTCTATAGCACATAGATCAATTTCTTTCTCTATCAATTATATCTCATCTTGACCTTTTAAAGACTGTCAAAGTTATGTAGCCATATTTTAAGGTTCATAATTTTGTATATCCTATTGCTGCTTATGAAAATTCAATTTTAAATTGGTAATTTGTCATTATCCATTCTGTGTTTTGGAGAAAATAACTTTTTAATTTTTCCCTGAGAAAAAAGAACATTAATTCAAGATTCTCCCTATTACGTATATTACCATAGTCTGCAATATTTCTTCATGAGTAATGTAAATGCAAAACATGAATCTGCCACATCTCTTTGATTCTCACTCTTTCATTTATCTTAACCCCTATGTGGTTCCATATCTGCAGTCACAAATCAAAAATTCCTAGAGAAAACTCTTCTGCAACAGTAAAATAAAATGAATATAAAGGAAGAAAACTCTTTTAGGTCATATCTTAGGTATCCTATTATTTTGAGGAAGAATACACACACACATACACACACACACACACACACACACGCACATTTTCTTCTTTGATTGGAATTTTGTACTAGATAAGTATTATCAAAAATTGTCCCAAAAAATCAGAACTAAACTACTAAAGATGACATTTAGATCTTTTACTAAATTCTGTGCTGTCCTTCAGTAGCAAAGCAGTCATCTGGTTGAGTCTGGTTTGACAGGCTTTGGGGAAACTGTAGCTTTCTTCTTAGGATGTGAAGTGAAGATAGTGACCAATTGATGGTATTATTTGCTCTTTAGAGATCTGCATTCAGGATAACTTTTACTTAAAGTAGCTTGTTTTGTTGTTTTGTCTTTATGATGGAGGCAAGCCCTAGAATAGTCACTTCATCTTTTTCTTAAAAAAGTAATTTTTCTTTGAAACATCAGTATAATCAATATTGAAAAACATTGGAAATTAGACTCTCATTTAGAGAAAGAATAAATATTAAACATTGATGAGAGGCAAATAACTCCTACTGTTACCTCTTGGAAAGTATTTCTTTATGCACTTATCAAACATGTATTGAGTATCTACTTTGTTCCTATCCCAGTACTATATCCAGGAATTAAAAGATAATAGAACAGAGGGTAGGAGGTATATTATAATTCAACTGTAATTAAGTTAGAAAAATATAGAATAAAAATATTAGAAAGCATTATAAATGAGGGCAGAAATTATTTAACACTATCTACTTTCTATGTTCCATGAACGACACAGATCACTTTATAATCTGTACATCTTTTATTTATTCATCCATATAACTTAATAATATTGATATTATTATTTCAATACTTTAGAAAAAACATTGAGGATCACAGAGCTTTAGAAAATTGAAATATGATTCTTGACTATCAAGTGGTAGAATCTGAACCGAGTATTTGAAAGCTCATGTTTTTTTTCATTATACTTGAAAGCTAAGTGAGCCTGGTATGTTCACAAAGGACTTGGCAGAAAACGTGATGTGTGATCCAAGACTTGAGGATAACCAGGATTTTGCCAGATGGTTAAGGTGTTGAAGGACATTCCAAGCCATGGGAACAGCTTATGCAACGAACGCAAATGCTATATTTGAGAATCAGTGACTTCTGTGTAGTTCTAGCTGTGTCAAATGAATTTGTGAAGGGAATTATAGTATAAGGAGTTGGCAGGGAATGGAAAAATTTATTTTGTTATAAGAACGAGTGGAAGGGTATATATATATATATATATACATTTTTTTTTTTAAGAATTTAAGAATAAACAAACACCAAGACTAGAAAGAGGCAAGAAGCATATCATCAGTTATGTAACTATTAAAATATGCTGGAATTAGGGCAGCAACAGAAAGGATGAAGTGATATAAACATAATAAAACATTTTCTTTCAACACGGATAGTTTGAGAGGCACTGATTGAGATGACTTAGTCGCTGATTTGGGATAGGTATTGAAAGAAAGAGGAGACTGAAAATGCTGAGGCTCCTAGCTGTGGGGCTGCATAAATCTTGTCATCACTATCATAATATGAATTTAAGAAAGACGGGAGGGGAGGTTAAAGGTATTAAACAGTTTGAGCCATGTTTTGTGTAAGATTACCATAAAGCACATATAAAATAAAAAGACAAGTAAAATGTAGGCTTTGAAAAACATGAATGTTTAAACTATAAGCAGAAAAGGAAAAATGATCAAAAGACACTAACGAAGGCAGGGAGAAGCATGGAGGAACTTTTCAGAAGTGAATCATAAAAAAATATTTCCCACTGGGGATGATAAACAATATCAAATACTGTTAAGAAGTAAAAATAATGATGACCAAAATAGGCCTTCTAATTTAAAAAAAAATCAGTACTTGTTTTCATACAAATATGGAAAATAATAAATGTAATGAACATGGTTAGGAAGGGGGGTGAAGCAGAACCTTCATAGTATGTGCTTGAAAGTGAATCAGGTTTGTGAAAATAAAGGCAGATAAAGTAGTCTGTTATATTAAAAGGTTTGTATAGCAAAAGTAATTAGCAAGTAGGAGAGTCACAGGGAAGGACAGTAAAGTGGAAAGTTTCACTATTTGTTTATTGTTTCATACTGAGAAAGATTTAGATAAGTTTGCAGTCTACAGAGAGGAAACTAGAGGAATAGGTAGGAAGAAAGGGAGGAAGGAATGAAAATGAGGGGGGAAAAGACGTAAGGAAGAAGGGAAGGGAGAGAGGTTGATGATATATGAGAGATATCAAGCTAAGAATTAAACTCTCAGATAAGGCAATGTGGAATGGCATCCAGAATGCAAGCGGAGATTATCCTGGAATGAAAACTATAGGGGGGCAATTTCTTGCTCTAAGCTTAGAGGAAAGAACATAAATATTGTGGTGATTTTAAAGGTAGAGAGGAACGTGAGTTTAAGGAACTCTGACTCAAGATCTATATTTTCTCTATTATTTGAAAGAATGTAATTTGCAGAGATGTAGTGAGCTGGAGGTAGAGTAGGAGCCTGAGGAAAACACAAATGAAATAGTTATTAGGAAGAATGAGAGAGGGAGGGCACCAGAAAGAAATACGGTATTCTATTTAAACAAGTCAAATGAAGTAAGAGAGTGTCTTTAGGTGTTCACTTGTCAACACAGACAGGATGGTTTTTCTTTGTTGGCTCAGGAATAGTTATAATGGATGGAAAATATGAG